>JAPDSC010145724.1:36993-52373 GCA_026290005.1 Latrodectus geometricus
TATATATATATATATATATATATATATATATATATATATATATATATATATAAATCTCTGTATGTATTGCCTCTCAGAAATATGCTGTTTCTTTTATTTATTATCCTCAGAAAAACAAATTTTGATGACCTAGAAATGCACATATTTCAACTCTACATTTTAGTTCAACAGATTTCAATTCTACTTTGATAGATTTTGATCTCATTGATAATAGTGCCTTGAATCAAACATGGGAACTTCTATTCTTGTGATCATGGTTTTACTAGTAAATCTTAATATGCCCAAGCGAACATGGTTAAACTAACTGATTTCAGCAAAGGATAGAGATTTTATCGAAAAGCACTTAAGGAAATTTTATGTATTTTTAAAAATTTAATTTTTTATGAAGAATTATTAAAGCCAGTCAAATAATTTGTTGTGTTCCTATTAAAAATTATGTTATTAAAAAATTATTTAAATAAACTGCATGTTTCATTATTCATTTTGAAAAAATAAAAATGCAATCTAAGCATGGAATAGCTTCCTTAAGTTACATAGTTACTATCTAACTGAACACTGTTGTACAAAGGTATAGCTGAAAAATTTTCTCCCATCTAACTTTGTTGAGACTAATGATACTACCACCTAACTTGATGTTTTTCTGTATAGATCTCAATTAGATGTTCACTTCTTGACATTAATAGTTTCAATACATTCTCCCATTGCATAAACACATATAGCCATTGCTTGCATCTAGATTAAGATTTTTGAAAATTTTATTATTTTCAGAAGTTTTCTTCAATCACAGGACATAAAATGTATTTAGCTGCAAGAAATGTATCCATATTTAATTTTTTTGTATTCACTAAATTGTGTGAATGTTTTTAAAAAATTATTTAATTTTTAAAGTTTTTAATTTATTTTTTTGTAATTTATAATTTTAACTAATTATATACTGATGTGTTAACATTTGAAAACATGTGTTTTATTTTTTCAGATAATTTATTTTATAATATCACATTAGATATGAATATTTTTTAAATTTCTAGGTACTTGCGTCTTTAATTATTCGATTAGCCTTAGCTGAGACATTTTGTTTAAACTGCGGAATTCTTGCATTAGATGAACCAACAACTAATTTAGATCGAGAAAATATTTCAAAGCTTGCTCGAGCTTTAGTAGAGTAAGTAGACAATATTTTTAATTACAGTGTTAAAACTTGAATATTCTTGTTACATCTTTTAGGTTTTTACAGCTTTATTTGATCACTAATGTATTAAAATTTGAAATGCTTTTAAACATCTGTCACATTAAATTCCAAAGATCAAATAAAAAAAGGTTTCATAAGCTTGATTTTTTTTGAAAATAATTTAATTTTTATAGTTTTAAATTTAATTTTGTGTAATATATAATTTTAATTAATTATATTCTAATAAATATGTTAAAATTTGAAAACATGTTTTCATAAAACATTTGTAGAAAGTGAAATAATTGAAAACAAAAATGTTATTATATAATTTAATTTACTTAAAATATGATTACATTTTATTTTAAACTTTTTAAATCACAATTTGTGGTCTGCTTGCTTATTTTAATTTATTGATCTTTTGTTCTACAGTTTTTAAAGCATCTATTAAATTTTTGTCCTAATCTCTTCTTTTATTTGTTTTTTTAATTTTTATAATATATATATATATATATATAAAGCTAATAATTTTTAATTTTATTCTTATAGAATTGTATCATCAAGGTCAGAACAGCGCAATTTCCAGCTTATTGTAATTACTCATGATGAAGACTTTATTGAACTTTTAGGAAGATCAGATACAGTTGATTACTTTTATAAAGTCTCGAAAGATAATAAGTAAGCTATGTGCTATTTTTTTCTGTTAATTGCTTAGCATCAAGTGATATAACATTAGTGCTATTATAAAGTGTTATATTGAATTTGATTTTAGAAATTTATTTAAAAAGCAAGGAGGGTGAATGGTGTTATCTTAAATATATAGATGGGTCAATAATTTTGATTTAAATTTTTTAAAGATTGCAATAATAAGGCTTGAAATATGAAGAAATGATTAAATTTTTATTTATTTAATAGTTTTACTATAATTTTACTGTATTTAATTTATACTATAAATAATTCGATGTTAACCACACTTATGCATTTTTTAAATAAATGTCCAAAAAATCAATGTGATTTATCAGAATATGAAGGGCAAAAGTTGCATAATGTGTTATTTTCAATTTTTCTTATATTTAATTATTAACTCAATTTAAAATATTGTGGGAGATTCGTTGAAAAATGGTGTTGGTCTTATGATAGAAATACTTAATCCGTCTCTCAGAAATAGAAAATAAATTGAATCGCCTAAGCCAATCCTAAAAGATGTTATTTTTCATGAGCTGTATGTCTCTATACTAAAGAAGTTAGAGTTTGTGAGACATTACTTACGTGATATTAGAGTTTAAGTGAAATTGTATTTTGTTATTTATTTTTTATATATCATGTATGTATTTTTGGAATTTACTTCCTAAATAGTTAATATGAAGCTGAAACTAATTTGAGCATGATATAAGTATTGGATTATATGTGTTATAGAAATTATTTAAAATACAGATAAGGTGTTATTGAGATCTTTTGAATATGGAATCTCTTTTTTTTTTTGGGGGGGGGGGGCAATTAGTTGTATCATATTTATATTAGTAAAATAGTTGAATATTTTTTAATAAATTTACTTTTGTTCATGAAAGACACCTTTTTCTCATAGTTTATAAGAAAATTTAATGTGATGTTTAGCAATTAATTAATTAAGGTTATTTATTTAAAATTTGTAGATTAAAGTTTCATGTTTTCTGCCATTTTCATTTTAAGTATATTAAAGCAAAGCAACAAGATACCTCATCTCGTAAATAATTTGAAGAAAATTGTGTGATTAAAACAAATATTAATATTCATAACTTTTTATGTCTTATTTTATTATTTATAAATTTTGTTTCAGACTTTAATTAAATGGATATTTATTTGGAAAAGTAGTGTAGTGTTTAAAGATCAAAAAGTGTTTTTTTTTTTTTTCCTTTACATTTTATTGCTAGTAAAAAAAAAATAACTTTAAAGTGCTGCAATAGTTCTCATAATTTATTTATGTAAAAAGTATGTTTAAATTTGTTTTTCTCTATTTAAGCATTTTTTCTTTAAATATTACTCTCTTATATATACTTTGTCATGAAACTGTTATGAAATATATTAATTTATGACTTAAATTATTTTCAGTGCATTTTCTAAAGTCTCCAAGCTGTACATTTCAGATATGGCTTAAAAGAAGCTATTCCTTATTGTGATATTTAATAATTTGTATGTATTATTAATAAACTATTTCTATCTGTTAAAGCTCTATTTATTTCAACATTTTTAAATCAAATATATTTAAATGTATATGAATTTTAAATTTGAGACTATTGAATAAAATGAACTTTTTTGTTGTTCCTTAATTACTTTTATGGCAATATTTTATGATATTTATAAAATTAATGTAATGTTTTTTACAATTTATTGACATAATAGAAAATGTTAAAAACATATAGAAATACTAATATGTAAGAGTTTACCACAATTGCATTATTAATATACTTCACTTGTAAATTTTCAATTGAAAAGGAATTTCAATAAAAATAAAGTAACTATATTTTCATTAAAAATATTTCAGTTTTTTTAATGAAACATTGAGTAGTGTTGATCCTAATTTTAAATAAAATTATGTAAGCTAATGATATGTATTATTTATGAAACTTTTACTCCGGAAACTACATATTTTTTATACAAAATTCATCAAATTTTATCAAATAACCTGATCTTAAAATATCTTAAATATCAGATAATATAACAATTTTTAAATGACTATATTGCTTAAGCAATATAGTCAAATTGTTACATTATGTGCTATTAATTCGATACTTATTTGCCAAAAAATATTAAATATTATAAACTCAGTGTGTAACATGTGGTCATTTGTCAATAAATGCTGAACATAAAAACTTGCATTAATAAGTTCAGAAAAAGAACAAGAACATATATGGAGAATATTTCAAGCATGTATGTTTGCAATGATTTAAAGTGGATATTTTAGTCATGAATGTTGTATGATTAAAATTTCTACTTTAAATCATGGGTTCTGGTTTCATTATCTGCTTTCATAAATTTTTGTATAAAAAGTTTACGTAGAGCAGTAGTGGGCATTAAGTCGATCCCAATTGACTGGTAGACAACCAAGACATTTTATAAGGATCGCTTTTACAAATCTGTCTCTACTTGTATTCTGTCTTGCTTTGCTTTTCTTCTAGATCACTGGTCTTTCTAGTAAGAAAATTTAATTCTTCACCAATCATTTTTTGTTACAATTGATTAAGTATTGATTTCTCCTCATTCTTTCAATAACATTATGATGTCTAAAAGGAAATCCTGCGACGATTCAACAGGAAATGTAAGTAGATTTCAAGAAATAATTTTAACTATTTTTAATATTTAACATTATATTAGTTTCTAATTTACAATTATTTTATAAAATGTAATTTCGAGGATTGTGATTTTCCTATGAATGATAGTGATGTAAGGATTAATTATTTTATTTATTTCTGCTTAACATTTATTTTTTAATAATATGTTTTATACATGGGGCTTTTTATTTCTTAAAATTTTTAGTGTCTGAGTGAATGCTCACAAATATTTATTGAAAATCCCTTAACTCGCATTGAAAATTACTTTAGTGATACAGATGAAGAGGTACAGCTATTTTGTGTTATTTTAAAAATAATCATTTTCATTTCAATATTATTTATTATTTTGTGCTTATATTCATTTATTTTTTCAATTTAGTTGTTAAGTAATATTTTTTAAATATTCATTGAAAATTCTTTCATCATTTTATCAAATAGGATAAGATTTTATTGTGAAAGTGTTAGCATGTGTTCGTTTGTTGATTTCCTTTTTTTTTTTTTTTTTTTTTTTTCCCCCACCAAAAAATTTTAATGTGTGAATATTTATTTTCATTATTGTATAGAATCTACCTAGTACTTCTAGAAATCCACTGAATCACATTTATCCCCAGGTAAACTATTTTATTTCAAATTAATACATATTTTCTTTCAGTATATTTATTGTTATTATTATTTTATTTATTTATTTACTTTTTACTAAGCTAGAAAATGCTTTGAGGTTAGATGAGAAATCTCAAAGAAAAGTAAAAAGTTGATGAAGTGATGTTCAGAGCAAATGTAGATCATAATCAATTACCAGAAATCATTTGAACAACTCCATTAATAACAGTCCTTCCATCGAAAGATGAGATTAAATTAGATTATAGATTTCTCATACATGTGATCAGCATCAAATTAAACGTCAGTGGGAGAAATCAAACGGTCGTAAACATTTCTATTGACCGCTTAAGGAAATGGTCTATTATTTCGGTCCCTGATCACCATCATGAACTATGTTATACAAAAGCAGTATTGATTGCTATAGCACATTATAAAATTGATACAATGAAGATGAATTCCTTCAGAGATTGAAGAAGGCTAACTCTAATAAATGCAGCAGAAGAATTGCATGATCAGTTAAACTTAAGTTAAAGCAGTTGAACTAAGATGTTTCTTAAGGAAGTGTAAAAAACAGAAAAAAAAAGTACCAAGATAAATTAATATTCTTTGATTTCGAAGCTGATCAAGCATGATACTTAGGACCATATATGTATTAAGATGAAGAAAAAATTGAATATTATTTAAATTTTAAAATTGTGTTGATTTTTTTCTGAAAATTTAAATGATGTAAGAAATGTGTTTATGCTTATTTTGTTTTTGCTTCATTTTAGTTTAAGGTAAGGTATATAACATTTTTTCAATTATTTTAGGTGTCATACAAAGGTAGGGATAGGTTCAGGCGGATTAACTTATAGTTGCATGGCAGACATTATGATGTTATTAAAAGTTTAAAAGGTATTTAGGAAAGTAATTATTACTGTGAGATTTGTGAAAAGCCTTTTCATCACTTGCAGAAACATCGTTGTCTGTTATCATGTTTCATTTATCTAGAAAAGTCATGTTCTCCAGGAAAACAAACATGCTGTACCGAATGTTTTCGCTTATATGAATGTACCGAATGTTTTCGCATCGGTAAAATGCTACAGAAGACACAAAGAAATTTCAGAAAACCAACAAAATTCTATTTCGGGTACTGTAAGTATCTATAACAATATACATTTTTAATTTATATGCTCTTATATTATTTGAGAATAATGAGAGAATAGTAATTTTTCTTTTCATATTTCCTTTAAGGTTTATCAATGTAAAAATTATTGTATCATTAGAAAAGATTGCTCTCCTGATTAACATTGCTGTGGAAAAGCAAAATGCCCTTCTTGTGAAAAATATGTTTACCAACTTGAACACAGATGTTTCTTAAGAACAAGAGCACCAAAAAATAAAAAAAAAAAAAAAAAAATGGACCAATAAACTAATATTTTATGATTTCTAAACTGATCAGTCCTCAAGTGAGCCTATTGTTAATTTTGTTATAACGCGTAACGCTAAAGGAAAATGTGTTTCGAGGATATGAAGCATGTGGTGAATTTTATGCATAGCTTTTCACCATAGATACAGGATTTATTGTCTATAGCATGAAATGTTGAGTCGATTATTTCTTTGGATAATTCATATTTCATTTTACTTAATTTGAGTTAAATAATTTAATTTAAATTTATTTTTTAATAATTTTTTTTTTATTTGAGGGAACAAAATTATATGAAAAAAGTTGTTAAATAACAGAATGATTAAATTTTTTAAAAAATACAAAAGTCTCTTTCTTCACTAGGTCTGACAAAATTGGAGCCATGTGTTATTCAAGTCCTTAAAAAGCTCGTTCCTTTGTGAGACAAATGGGCATTCAAGAAGAATGTGAGAAGGATTGTCAATCCCAGAGTTGCAGCTGCACACGTCACTGTTTTCTATATGGAAATGATGGAGGTAGCTATTAAATTTCCCATGCCCGGTGAAGAATTGAGTAATTTTAAAGTCAGTATGGAACCAGCGGCTCTTAAATCTGCAGAAAATTGAAGGAAAAAATATTTAGTCCACTGACAATTAGAAGAGGAAACAAAACTTAATTTCCATTCTGTGATGATTTCTTTTGGGCAATGGATTTTAAAAAAGACTTGTGGAGACTGGTATTGAGTTTATTTGTAAGTGATTAGGATGATTTGGCCAGGAAATCTGTTCTTTCATTGCCATACACACCACGGTGCGCCTGAGAGAAATCGAAGGACTTATTTTTAAAATTGCACTTGTGAATAGAAGTCTGGGCTTCTACAATGAGTTTTTCACGACTTGTTACATCTTGCAGAGCCAGAAGGGATGACATCGATTCACCGGAAATAAAAATTTTTTAAAAGACTTGTCTATACCATCTTTAACAGCAAGATTATTGCAGAGTAATTCCACTTGGAAGATTGAATAATAGTCATTAATGTGGTACCTCTGATGGCTCACTTCAAAATTCTGAAAATATACGTACGCAAGACCTACCTTTTCCTTAACCTTATTCCCATTTGTAAAGTAAATTCATTGCCCGACACAGGAAATGCTACGCCATAAAATTTTGGATAGAATGTGATAAAAATTGATACACAGACAGAGCATGCATATATATATAAATAAGTGATGTTATTTACAAAAAGATAAATTTATACATTGATGAAATATGCAGAAAATCAGTAAGTAGTATGGCCACCTCTCACGGCGATGAAGGCAAACATTCTGCGAGGTAGAGAGTCAACGTGCGGACGGTGTCCTGGAGGATAGAAGTCTGAACTATTCTCCACAGTTCGTCCTCCGACGGAGGCTGGGGCATAACAGACAAACGATGTCCAATCCCGTCCCAGATATGCTCTATCGGGGAAAGATCAGCAGACATAGCAGGTCAAGGAAGCAACTGGATATTCTGCTGGCTAGTGCCGTGTGCGATGTTGCGTCATCCTGCTGGAAAATACTATCTTACAGCTGCTGAAGGTAAGGCAGCACAACAGGTTGCAGCACCTCATCAACGTACTGTCGTGACGTCAATGTTCCCCTGATGCGTACTAGGGGTAATCTACTATCGTAGCTGATTGCACCCCAAACCATTATGCCACGTTGACGAGCGGTGTGGCGTTCATCATTAGTGGTCAAATTGGCTCTATCTCCCCGACGCCTTCAGAATCTCACCCGTTGACTGTCATTAGTCAAACAGAACCGAGACTCGTCGCTGAACACCACATTTTGTCATTCAGTCGCTTAAGTGGCTCGTTGACGATACCATCGCAATCTCTCCCTACGGTGTCTTGGCGTTAATGGCAGTCTTCGTAAAGGGCGGTATGTGTGCAAGCCACTTTCAGCCAATCATCGTGCAAATGTTCTCGCAGATATTGGAGCATTCAGAACTGGTTGGACATAGCGCAGAATGTCAAGAGAAGTTGATTGTGGGGCCGCCATAGCTGCCCTTCGGATGCGTCGATCCGTCCGTTCTGTTGTCCATCTAGATGGACCTGGTCTTATGCGACTATTAGCATTTTGTTCATTCACCTATCTGGTCCAAATTCTATACACAGTTAATGCATCTAGGCGGGTTTCAGCAGCGATACGACGGTAGGACCAACTAGTCGTACATAAGCCTACAATTCGACCTTTCACAAAACCGTCTGTTTGCCGGAACTGTCTTCGATGTCGTCGTCCATTCATCACTTCATCCACACGTGTCTTTTGCAGCTTTGAACTTTCGTAAATACTGGATTTCCTAATCTTCAAAAAAAAACTGTTGGCTTGTCCGCCGTTTCTATTTCTTTTATCTGGCGCAATAATCATATGACCTACTTACATTTTATATTATTTGCATAACATGTTCTACTCGTAATCTCCAAAATTTGCATATTTGTACGACCAAAACTTCATGGTGTTGCATTTTTTATGTCAGGCAGTGTAAAATCGAAGTCTTTTTCCTTTATGTTATCAAATTCAACAAGAGGAGCTGGAAATCTTGTCGATGGATGAGGTATGGAAGATTAATTCAAGTCATCATTAAAATAATTAGAAAAAGAGTCTTGGGCATAACGACGAGTTTCATTTTGATAAAGAATCAACATCAAGAGTTGGAAGACCAGAGAGAATGAAAAAAGCATCATAGCTGATTGTTCTATATCCTCTAGCAATTCTCAAGAGCAGTCTTCTTTGTATTTTCCTGATTAGTTTTCAGTTTATTTTTTTCTTCAAACTTTCACGCCAAATTCGCGAGGCATAAAGAATAACGGAAACAATACCTTGTTTATAAATCAATTAAGCAACTTCGAATTTAATACTGTGACTATTGCTACAAACTCTATATAATCCATTTGTAAGAATATTAATCTTAGATAAAATGTATTTCAAATGTTCTTTCCAATGAAGTTTATTATCAACAACAACACCAAGATATTTAACATTATCAACAACTTTCAGAAAATAGCTACCCATAACAAGATTGATAGTGGTATCATTGTTAACCTTTTCGTAAATCATCATTACTTTGCATTTCGTATAAGTGAATTCCAGCTTGCATTGTTGAGCCCAATTATGAACAAAATCAAAAAAATATTGAGCAGTAATGCATAAGCCGAGAAAATTCTTTCTCTAAACAATTATAAAAAAACCAGCGAAAGCATTTTTCAGCAATTAAATTCATTCAATTTTTTCAGTAAATCATTCAGTATTAGGTTCCAAAGAAATAGACCAGAGACAGAGTCTTGTGGAGATCCTTTTTGTATATTAACGACTTTCGATTTATTGCCAAAAGTGAGGACAGCAGTTCTGTTATAAAAAACTGCGAAAAAGATTGAGAACGTTTGATGGAGTATTAGCCTCTTTCATTAAGAAAATGATAAAGGGCCACCCAGCATTATCAAACGCTCCTTTTATGTCCAATGAAAGGAGAATGGTGAACAAATTTTCCTTGACAGTGTGACCAAGTCGCTGAAGTGGATCTTCCGTTGATCTTTGCGGTGTAAATCCATATTGGTCTTCACTAACATAATTATGATTGTTAAGATGCCATCTTAGTTTGTTCGTAAGAAGTTTTTCGTGGCATTTTCCAATGCAAGTTAATAAACTAATATGTCTAATATTCTTAAGGTGTGTCCGATTTGAGTTCAAACATTTTGGATTTAAGACAACTTTAACATTTTTCCAAAGAGCGGGAAAGAGAGAAAATTTTAAGCATAAATTGGAAACAACAGGTAAAACAGAAGGAGAATACTTGTGAAACTATTTAATCATTTCATTGGAAAGGAAATTTTCTAGGGGACAAACATTGAATAACAGCATTAATCTCATAGACTGTAAAAGGTACATCATCTTGTACAGAATAGTCCTTAATAGATTGCTCTGGAATATTTTGTTGAAAAGAATTATAATTTAAAGGATTGTCATCTGAGAAAAAAAATTTGAGATTTTTCAAAAGAAGAAGTGAAGTGATCAGAAGAGGTTTCAATGCCAGAAATATCGACACTTTTACTAAAGTTTTTCTTCATGTCTTTATAAATCTTCTTTCATATATTTGCAGCGGTAGCATCAAAAAGAAAATCTTTCCGAGACTTTAATTTTGAATTGTTAATCAAGTCCTTATACTCTCCTTTTATGTGGAAGTAATAATTGGTCTTAAGAATTTCCTTGATAATCGGGTATTTGGCTCTTTGAAAGCGACGTCTTGAAGCATTCAAGTTTTTACAGATGTCCACCAAGGAACATTTCTTTTATCATAATGCTTGAAAGGAATTGCAATATTTCCGGCAGAAATCATGGCATTTTGAACCTCAAAAATTAGGCGTTCCAAGCAAATAGAGTCACTGCTACTCGGAAGTTGATCCTCAAAGCTACGATTATTGATATCCTTATAACATTTCGACTGCAAAAGAAACCAATTTGCTCCTCTGTAATCAAAGATTTGCGGCCCGTTTTAGTTTAAAAAAATCATGGTACTATCATACTAGGCTATTTCGAAATAAATCATCCCATGATCAGAAAGAGAGTCATATTCAGGAATGGACCAAGTGATGATATCATGCTATAAACTTTCTCCAAAAACAGTGATATCAATATAGCTAGATCCTTGAGTTGAACAGAAGGTAGGACCGAAATCCTCATTAATTATAGAGCTGCTTGGTACTGAAGAAATCACTAAGTTTATCTCCTCTAGCGTCTAAATAAGGACTAAATCAAGCATTACTTTTGCTATTAGACTCCATTCCCCAAATAAGTCGCGAAGAATTAATATTGAAGATGAGAGAATCAAATTTTTTGTAAATCAGCGTCTATATTTCTTCCCGGTTCAAAGTAGTAGGAAAGTAGAGTAAAATCTGAGTTATTGACTGTGATTTATACAGAGGCCATGTTATAATAAGAGTAATTATAATAAACAAAGATAGAAATGCTATTTGAGCGAATGATGATCGCTAATTTTATAATATCTGAATGAGAATCAATGAGTACTCTGTAATGGCTGAGAAACCCGGGAAATTCCCTTTGTGACAGTGAGGTTCTTGAATCAATATTATCAGTTTTCATGTTGAAAATGAGTTGCTACGTAGCATTTTCAAACTTTTGTACATTTAATTGAACGAAACGCAAAAGAGAATTATGTCAATTACTCATAATCAGTACGAGAGATTGATAGTTTTCTCATGAAAATTTCACTTGGGCATCAGCTGTCATAACGTTTATGTTGAAAATTAACTTTTTTTAAGGGATTTTTAGTTTTATTATTAAATCTAGCACAATGGACATAAACTTGATGATTTTTATTGAAATAGTCTGAACCTTTATGGTTACTTGAGCAGGTAAAGCAAGCAAGGTGATTTTTACAATCAACCGCTTTATGATTATATCGCAAACATTTGAAACATCTATGTATAATAACAAAATCAGCAACTTTACACATAGACCAGTCAAGCCTGAAAGATCATAATCTTAAATTTTGTTTATGGATATTAGGCGGAACATTAATAATAATATGCCTTTAATCCCCAAATTTCTTCAGCGTGAAAAAAACCTTAGACTCTAAGATTTATTCCTCAGATATTGAAATATCAGAATTTTGCTCAAATAACACCTTGATAAGTTCATTATTATTTAGTGAGCCAGGATCGTATTTTATAAAAGCAGCAGGAAATTTTCATTTAGCAGGAGTTGAAGAAAAAAAGCTGCAATTTTCAGATATAACATCACGAAATTTTTTCCTGTCATCATCAGACACCAAGAGTTACATACACCAAGAACAAAATCTTATCATTTGGAAGACTTCTTAAGTTTTTGAAACCAATTTTATTGCTTCTTCGATTGATATGTGTTTGTATAATATTTTTAATATCCTCAGCTTTAAGTGTTCCTTCTTCATTTGTTTTTGCAAAGGTTCTGCAGATGGCGCCACTACACTTGCAAACGCTTTCTTTTGGCATATTTTCTTTAACACGTTTTCATAAGCTATCCGTGACTGAACATTTTTAAACTTATCACAATTTGAATAAATAATACAACGTAACTTACTCAAAGCATTCTTTGCATCTTACTTCATCTTTTAATTCATGTTTGATCTGGAAGTCAGCGCATTTTCAACTATTTTAACTTATTTTCGCAGAAGGCATAATATTCGTCAACAACATCAATGGTGTCCATGTTGCCACAAATAATATAGTTTTGATGGTCAATTTACTATGGCATGGCTGATAAAGCAGGGAAGTGTCCCAGATATAATTCCAAATGCATCAAAATTAATGGCGATGAATTTAAAAAGTCATGGAATCAGAAACATTGATTCAATGAATTTCATACGTATGGTCCTTTCTAAGTTTTCCTGTTGCTTTGGATTTGAAGAACTCAAAAAAGGATATTTTTCCCATTCATTTAATTCTTGGGAAAATCAAACTTATGTTGGGAAATCGCCAACAATTCAGTTTTGATTCATGTTCAGCATGGGCCCGAAGATATGCATGCAACTTAAAGAGAATCTTTTTTGAAATGGCATAAAGAACATGAAAATGATATTTTCAGCTTACAGAAATGCTGGAAAAGTGCAGGTATGTGTTCTTTTTTTTTCCGAAAATTTATATGTATATTGCTTTTCTGTTCTACTTGTATTTTAATCAAATATTATATTTTACTTTATTTTTAGACCAGACGTAGATATATTGCGAAAATGTTGTACATAATTCTGTTCTCAGTTATTAGACATATCTGAAGGGGATCCATTTTCGTAAGTGTTAATAAATTATTCCAGTTTGTTGCACTACTTATGTTGGATTAATTAAATTATTGATTTTTATTGCAATAATAATTTACAGGTATGTAACAATTGCTTCAGCTTGTATGGCCGTATATCGATACAACCACATCGAAAATCAAACTATCCCCATGATTCCTGTCAGGGAATATGTTAATTCAACCAAACATAGTGTAGACTCTATAAGAAAATTAGATTTTCTGGCCTCTTCAGAGAGAATTCATATACAACATGCATTGAATGGATACGGGGAAGTAAAAATAAATGGCATATCTGTGGATTTCTATTGTGAAGCCACAAAAATAATATACAGTATCATGTAAGTACATTCTATTAATACTTAGAAATGAATTTTTTTTTAATAGTTTTTTAGATCAAGATAAAGAAAAACGAAATATAAATGTATTAAAGAAAGATTAAATTGTTTTACTCAGGAATGTGTGCTTATTTTATGTTATTGTAGAGATGTTTCTTCCATGGATGCTTGCACTGCTTTGATGGAGACTTGTTAAATGTTTTTAAAAATATTTCAATGTTAAAGCTATTCGAAAAAACTGAAGCAACAACAGATAAACTTCAAAATATCGTGATTGATAAATGGGAACATGAGGTTGCAAAGGAAAAGCTGAAAATCGTGAACTGTGTTCATTTATTTCGACTCATAATATAAAAGATCGTCTTCTTCTTCTTGAGCTTGTCAGAAATGTGGCACCTCTGCATTGTTGCATTTTGTACCATGCTCCAAGCCCAATTTTTTCCTAGTTCCATTGTCTTGGGTTACCTACTTTGTTTATAAAGTCTGATAGGCCCTCAATGGAGTTTAGGTGTAACTCTTTAGGATATGGATTACCTAGAGTAGTTAGTGAATCTTGTAAGGGCAAGAGCATCACACTCATATAGAATATGATGAGCTGAAAAGATCGTCTTAATCCCAGAGATTCTTTTTTCGAGGGAAGAACAGACGCTCTTACGCTTTATAGCGAGGGAAGTGCTAAATATGTCGATTTCACGTCATTATATCCATAAGTAAGTTTTATTTTCTATATGTAACACTTTTTTTTCTCACCTAGATCTATATTTAAAAATATTATATGTTTAATATAATCATGAAATATAGAATAAAATTATTAAAAGACTTTTTTTACAAGTGTATATAATTTTACTTTTTCTACAGGTAAATAAATACTGTAAATATTCAATTGGCCATCCAATAATTATTTCTGAGAATTTTGAAAAAATACATGTCTATTTGTAATTATTAAATGCAAGATCGTACCTCCAGGGGACCTGTGCATTCCTGTATTGCCTATAAGAACAAATAATAAACTGTTATTTCCATTAAGCAGAACATATAAATTTTTAATTCTTTAAATGATTTCAATTTATGTGTTTAAAGCTGTTGAAAATTAACTTATTTTATACAGAGTGTAAATATTTCAATTGATTATGTGCATTGCATTTCATTTCATCAAAATATTTCTAAGCATTTTGAACTTAATTTGTATAATGTAGAAATATTTCGACCATCTGTAAATATTTAAGGGTTTTCAATCTACATGCGTTTAACTTTATTTAATATTAATTTATTTTACATAGTGTGTAAATATTAATGTTTAATTGCTTTAATGGTTTCAATCTACTCATTTTAATAAAGTCTTTTTTTAACTTAATTCTCATAGTGTAGATATGTTTAAAAATGTTTTAGTATTGACGTAAATACATTTTAAATGTTTTGGTGAAATGGTTTTTATCTTAATTTGCACTTAGAAATATTTTAATTCTGTTAGAAAAAGTTTAAAACAATTAATTCATGCGATTAAGATATTTTAATTAAGGGAATATTTTGATTAGATTATTATACTAATACTTTTCCTTTTCTAGTTTATTGACTTTGGTATTCCTGATGAGGAATTGAATGAAATTCTTAACGCTGCAGAATTACAGGAGGAATGGAATAATTCAAACCCCATCTGGGATGTTGAACCCACTACTTCGTCTAGTGACGTATCAAAAACTGTCATAAAATCGAATGCTGAACCATCGACTTCAAACTCATCTGCTCATGTAAGTACTT
>JAPDSC010145737.1:0-28878 GCA_026290005.1 Latrodectus geometricus
AAATGACCTTAATATGACAACCTACAAATTGTTTGCAAATGGAAAACTTTTCTATTAGCTTGTCACAAAAAAAAGTAAGAAAATGTTGCTAACATTAATATCAATTATTTGCTGACTAAAGATCTCGAATAAATATTCTATTTTGAGTTACGGACAACTTTAATGTTAATTGGTTAACAAAAATTTGCCCAATTTGGCTCCAATATTGTTAACGGAGCAAGGTACAGCAAATTCAAATTTCTGGTGATAAGCTTCGATTTTCTCATCAATCCCACATAATTGTAGATAAAATTAGTGTTTTTTGAATTCCTATTGTTAATTTTCACTTCTTCTATACATATTTTGTTGTTAATAATATATTTTTTATTCATCCAATCAAGTTCAAATATACTTTTTAAAATTTGAAGTGGATGCCATTTGAAGTAAATACAGATTTTTCGAATATCAATTCATTAATTAAATTTAATTAATTAATATTAGTTTCATATGAAAAAAAATTTATTGTGTAGTGATGCGCGCGTCATCTGTTAGCATCAACAGTAACTATCTCTTTCTTTACATTTCTTGCAGTTTTAAATTTATTTATTTTTATTATTTTGTAAATGAGCTTATTACATTCTGTTTTCTGGTGTTGAAATAAATTAGTGAAAGAAAGGAAAAATGTATATGTGAGAGAATTCCTTCTCATTTAAAAAAATGAATGAATGAAAATTATTTATAAAGATTTTCTCTGCAATGTAGTGGAATGGGGAATATTACTTATTTTGTGTGTGAGTTCTAGTTGTATCTGACTTCATATTCTTGACAGTTAACATGATGAAAAGAATTGTAAGTCATTATAATAGTGGCTAAAGTGTATATTAGGAGCCCCTTACTATCGTGAAAAATTGGCAATAAATAAGGCGATAAAATTTAATTTCTGGTAACCCTGATATGTATAGCGTTTTAAATAACGTAGTTTTAGCGTTGCCATTTTACTATTAACCTTTGGCGCCTATCTAGTTGTCAAAAAAAAAAATAGCCAAAAGTCAAGGGGTACCTTAAAGTAAATTTTATTCCTTAATGTATTTTTACTGCTAAGAATTTTTTATAGATAACAAGTATTATATTTTAACATTTAATTTTTAGTATATTTGTTTACTTAAGGTCTCATACATTCATTTGTGCTAAACTAACAGGAAATTTTCAGTTAGATATAATGAAAACAAAAAAAAAAATCATCAAATATGACTAATATTCCCACTGAGCAAGATCTATTAAATTCAAACCTCATCAAAAGTGTCTTTTTAACTTTCAAATGCAACAAAATTGTTACTATTAAATGCGTTTTTATTTATATCTGAGCTAAACGCATGTATTAAGTGTGTTTTTATTTAAATGTCGTCAAAAACTTGTTTGCACCCAATTAACGGATCAGGATGTTGGTCTTCGTCCAATTATTAACAAAAGAACTTTTTTTTAAAACACTAATTGCAACGTTTATAATTTAAATCGTAGTTAATGCTTATTCTGTAATTTAAATTTAATTTATGTAACATTTCCTTTAGAAATTTTCTCTTCTAGGACAGAGCCATATTTTTCCCCTTCCTCTTAAATTTGTCATTTATGCTAAAGTTTCACTTTTCCAAATTTACAAGAAATTCGAAACTCAAGATAATATAGATAAACAGAATCGTATTTACATTATAAAAGCTATAAATAACAGAAGGAATATCCATTTTATCTATAATCTGATAATAAAAAAAAAAGGATGATCTACAATTTTGAAAATTTTTCATAAATTTCCGTTTACTAAAAATCTAATAATTTTTAGGGAGGGAGATTTATTTTTTAAGTAATTCATCTTTTAAAATTTCATGATTATCAAAAAAGAAGGCAAAAAATAATTTATAAAATCAATTTTTGTAATGAAAAAAATTTCAAACACTTAATAAGTTGATTCACTTTTTGGATACTGTATATTATCCAAATAAGTATTCAAGTATAAAATGCTATTGATAGTTATTCTTATTTCAAGTAAAGTATTTCATATGAGCATTTTTAACGAAATATGAAATAAAGATATAATATGTGAAATAGAAGTTCTGAAAAGCCAACAATAAATGTCACTGCATTTATTTCGAGAAAGGATTTCTTTCCGATAATTCCGATAGTCAGAGTAAGCTAAGCGATTTCAGATAGAAAAGGAAGCAATTTAGAAGAGTAGAACTATAGCACGACCTACTATATCAATTCAATAGTAATAATAAACAAAACTATCACAGTTACGGTGGTGTACCATCCGAATCCAATAAAATTTTATAGTTAAAACAGTAAACAAAAAACTCTTAACAAATGAGAGAATTTTGAAGAGTTATTTTAAATCCGGTAATTACTACAGTAGAACGATTTTATTGTATGATAACGAGAGTTAGTTAAGAAGAGAACTCTAAAGAGAAAGTTAATCATAAAAACTATTTATCATGTTATTCACTATTGATGAAGATGAAAATCATTTTTTTTTAGTCACATTTTGGAATTTAGGGTCACGGGTTCAATTCCGATGATTTTTAAATAGCGAGAAAATGGTGTTGTTTCTGTTGATATATATTTCTAGTGAAGGCTTGGGAGTTTCATGAATTTCCTTTCTTAAAACAATGGAGTTGAGTTCACACTCTATGAAATAGCTTTTCACAAATCATTGAGGGATGCTCCAGGGAATATCAAGTAATTTTTGAATACAAGCCTGTGCAATTCGTATGGACACGAAGATAATATGTTAACGCCGTCTGTTAAAAATCCTCATTTCAGATGATAATCACTCAAATATTTTAATTTGCATTTATTCTCAAACTAAATTCCAGAAATTCTATTAATTAATAGATCAAGTGTATTTAAAAAAATTAAGATTTTATGATAAAAATAACTTGAATATGGAGTGAAATAAAGTAAAAAAATTGAAGATTTTATCCTCAAGAATATAATTTCCTTTCAAATCCTCAAACCCAATAAACAATTTCAACAACCTTCATAGTATAATTGAACTGCTTAGTCTCTTAGCTGGTAGCGGGATGGTTAGCGCTCTTGCCCATGGAGGAACAGCTTGTGGGTTTGAATGTCACCTTGGATTTGGATGTTTTTAGTGGCTTTGAATACACTTTAATCCGTAGGTCCTTTCTAATCAGCTCTCGTGTGCAAAATGTGACCGTTAAACGACAAGCAAACCAATTGATTTATAAGTAATAATCATTTAAAAGTTTTTAGTTGAAAAAAATTAAAAAATACTGAGTTATGATTTAATATTGACTTTGGGCATAAATAAACATAATTTTGAAAAACCCTCACCATAGACACTCTTTTATTGTCTTTGGCAGCTCTTGTAAATTCTTTTCTGCGGAGAATTCTCTAATATTGTTCACTTTTTAAATGTACTTTTAAGCAGACTTCAAAATTAATCCATCTTTTTATTATAGAGAAAAAAATCAAATTATATAAGATTTAAGTAAATAAAATATATGAGAAATGTATTTAGTGAGTTTGAAGCAATACAATTGAAGTAAGCACCCCAAAGATTTCGTCGTAGAATAGATGAGTTGTATATCAGAAATAATTGACGTTACTATACAGCAGTCTCGATTTTTGATAGACGGACTGAGTTTATTGAGGAAAAGACATGTTCTTGCGCTATAATATTAATCTCACCATGTCACTTTTTTGAAAACTCCTGTACGAAATGCACACACACACACACACACACACACACACACACACACACACACACACACACACACACACACACATATATATATATATATGTGTGTGTGTGTGTGTGTGCGAAGCGTAGATAATTAAACTCAATATGTACATAGTTTTTGGAGTTTCCTATGATTGAAATTGAAATAAAATATAACGATAGTTTTATTTTCAGGATTAATTTTAAGGGTTCACACCAGTTTCTAAACTTTACGTTAGTTTGTAGATTAAATATTAAATTCTTAATTTTCCATAAAGTGAATAGTGTTTTGTACGCATTAAGATTTTCAGATATACTCTATACGATTCATTCCAAAAACAAATCGTCACAGAGAAAAAATAATAATTATTGTATTATTATTACTTTATTAAAATATTAATTATATAACTAACATTAATAAAATAGAAAGGAATTTTTCTCGGGAATTAATAATTTAGTTTATTGATAAATCATAAAGATAAATTCGTATAAAATTCTTAATATTCACAAGTTTTTCTTTACCCATTAATTTTTTTCACAAAATAAATAGTGTCATAATTTAAATTTTCAATTTAAAAAAAATTATATTCATGGATTTATACTAGTCGTTTATTAATGCAACTAGAAAAAAGTGAGTGAAAAAATCTAAACTAAAACATGACATATTTATATTCCATTGGGACATTTGTGTATCATTTTGCATTTAAGAAAAGGAATGACTAAAAATTAATAGAAAAAGTGTTATTACGCAATATTTCCCCGTCTTTAAATGGGATTTTATTTCATAATTAGAAAGTTATTAAAAATAGTTTTTCTAGTATCTTTATACTTATCATTAATCACATTTGTATCATTTAATATTGCTTTTATTTGTTCGTTTTATAATTTAATTTTCATTCCTATATTCAATTATTTGGATTTTGAAACTTCTTTTTGACTTTTTTAATCAATGTAGTAACTAAATCTGTTTGATTCTCGTTATCATCAAAATATTTTTATATTAAAAGGCTACTTTATGTAGGAAAAGGTGTTTCAAATGGTTTTATCTAAAGTTTCCAAAAATAAAGTATTCAGACGGTTTGTCACCAATATCAATATTGTTATGTATTTTAATTATTATTATAAATTCCTATTACTTATTCAAAACTCTCTATCCTGTTCAAACTTTCAATTGTTCATAAAATACTTTTTATTCATTCACTAAATTTGAAATCAATTTTTTAAAACTTGTTGTGAATGACTCTTGATGTTAATGCATTTCTTCAAATATTTATCCATTAATTAAATTAAATTAATTAATTTTAGTATTATATATAAAAATTGTTTAAGGATGCCAACTGTTGGCATCAACAGTTACTATCTTCAGCTTTACATTGGTTACATTCTTAAATTTTATTCCCTTTATTTTTTTGTAAATGAGTTTATTACTTCCTCTGAAAATTCAATTTTGTGATTTTGAAATAAATTAGTGAGGGAGATAGAAAATGTTTGTACATAGGTGTGTATGTGTGAGAGAATTTTTTTTTAAAAAAAGGAATGAAAGTCGCTTATAAAGAGCTTTTTGCAGTATAGTGCAATGAAACTCTTGCTTCGCAGTTACACAGCTGATAAAGCGTTAGCTTAGAATCTCGCCAAATTATAAAAATAATTGAAGCAATAAACTAAGCAAACAAACTGGGTAAGTGGTGTCGACTTTTGATTCTTAAATGGACAGTGTGAATTTTTTTTTAAAAAAAAAATAAAAAAAAATAAAATAAAATAAAATAAAATAAAATACTTTTTCTTAACTAAGTAGGAATTGACTTTAAAATCTCTTTTATATAGTACTTGTTTTAAAAGCATTTTAATCGTTGGATTTATCCGAATTTTTCATCGTTGTTTTCAGTCCTTTTTAAACAACTATAAAGTAGCTCTTTTCAGATTGCTTTGAAAAATATATTTCAGTTTTCTTTTTTGAAAATTTCAATACGATAAGATTGTATCCAGGATTGTAAGCAAATTATATTAAATACTAGAAATGTATCCAATACCAGATTATATTAGCACACAATTTGGGGAGTCAATACTTTTTGTAAGAATATTTTAATAATAATTTTTGCATAAAATGTTAAATTCTGTAAAAATATAAAATTATTTTAAGGTTCTTAATTTCTCTAGAATATTTGTTTGGCTATTTAAAAGGAAAACATTCTAAAAATTTGAATCAAATTTTTATAAAATAAATATTACTTTGATTGCATATTTTCTTTATACACAGTAGATGATCCTTTTTAATAACCTCTTATTTACGAACACACACGCTTTTACAAACTGACCTTATCATAACACCTTAGACAAAATGATAATTTTAACTTTAATTTACGAACTAAAATTTTGAAAAATCTCTTTTTTCAGAACTTTTGTTTTTGACGAATATTTTCTTTTTTTGTTTTTTGTTTTTTTTATATTTATGATCTCATATTTTTAAATTTCTTATTTGATTGTTTTATAACGACTTAGAAATTTATTCCTTTTTGAACATCGAAACGACAACTGCAAGCATTCGAGACAATGATGGAACGATAATCGAAGACTCTAGTTGGAAAAGAACTGTGGAGCTGTATTCGATGCTTAACCTCGCCATATGTAGGAACGAAGAAGGCGGAAAAAACTCTTCGCTCCTCCTCGTACGTTAGAAAAAGAAAGGGTAAAGTCTGACAAAGAAACCCTTTTGCTACATAAAATTTCTCTCGAGAATTTTCGAGTATAAACTCACGTGTGATATGTACTGTAGTAATATAGGATGGTGAAAGTATTGAGAAACTAGGGAATGAGAATAAAAAAAATCTTTTAGATATCGGACAAGAAAATGATGCAGTACAAACACCGCCTGTAAGAACAATTAGCGGAAAGGCTAACAGTGTTTTTTTGAGGGAAAGACAACGAAATGCTTTTATACATAGAAAAAAAAATGGAAAAATATATTTTATAAAAAATGTAATTTTTAAACAGAAAAAGATAAAACCATTAAAAATTCTTTGCCTAATTTTCATCAATAAAAGGAAAGTATCTTATTTCGGATGTGTTTTTTATAGTGCATTCTAAATAATTTTTTCTTATACGATTTATTTTTCAAAGAAACAGTATTTGGAAAAAAATCTGAATTAATAATGCATTGTTTTTCTGTTTTACGAACTATTTTATGGATTCCTACACGTTCGTAGAAACGAGCATCTACTGTGTATATCTAAAACCAATTTACATTTTCTATGTAATGAGTCACGTCTTTTCCTTAATACTTTAGAAATTAGCCAAGAAATTAAAATGGCAAGTGATTTCGGTTAAATTCTTTACTTTATATATTTTTGTTTTTATATATTTCCTCCAGCATGTATTTTCTATGTTGTTTTACTGCACTACACACATTAGGCAATTTTTAAATTTATGCAATTTATAATATATTGAATTTATACTTGTGAATTTGCAATTATACTCTCATTTTATGAATTTTTTACATACATAAAATTACATTCACTTAATTATATAATTTTAAATAATTAATATTTAATTTTTTCTGCAAGAAGTACAAGGACCGTTTATTAGGAAAATCATGAGAATATGATATTGACGTTTGAAAATTAATTAAAAGAGCTAATAATAGATACCATTGCTCTGAGCAGTCCCAGTAATTAATCTGCGAATCTGATTCTAAATATTATTGGAAATGTCTTTTGTAAGCATACTTTATTTTATAGATATAAATTGAGCCCGTATCCCATTTCTCTAATCAATCAAAATAGCGCAATTATTTGGTTCCACCCCTTAAGGAATGATAACATATCTCATTATCAGTTTGAAATTAAAAAACGTAAGCATGGTAAGATGATTTAATGGTTTTTATTAATAATATAATCTAAAATCAACGAAAAATCTAAAATTATTTTCGGGACTTCTGGGTAGTATTATTATGTGTTTATTTTACGATATTTATTTTATTCTTATATTGAATATAATGATTACAGAATTATATTTTATTCGCAAGAAAACTTTAAAAAAAATATAGTGTTATAGTTTCAGTATATAACGCTTTTTGTTCAAAATATTAAATCTTCGAAAAATTTTCATTGATTGGTGTTAACTATTTGTAGGGTGTTTTATTAGTGAACTTTGCTTTGTATGCCTATTCTACTTATTCACAGCTGATATCACAGTTGAAAAGATGTTTTGACTAAAATGAGCAATAACCTCACTGGGCAGAAAAACAATTAAATGTGACAAAACGTACGGATATTTTTAGTTAAAGCTACCAATATAAATTGGTGTTAGTAATGAAACTTAATTAACAGAAGTATAACATCATTTCTCACTGTTCAATAATGATTAATATGGAACTCTTTAACATATATTCTAGAAGGCATTTTATTTCTATCAGCCCATGATGTAGCCGATAAATCGTTCATTTTAAAATTTCCTCCTATAAAATCACATATCTTTGCTAATATTTCTTTTAGTTAATGGATTTTCCATAAAAATAAAGTTTTTACCAATAATTTTGAGCTTTTATTCTTTATGGACTCTCTTCCTTTCTTAGCTTGATTGCTTATTAATTCATTAAATCTAACATTTGAAGTTTAGTATAATTAAAAATACCAATTTGCATTTTTTAGTGTCACCTAAGCAACATTCTTTTAATTATGTTTAGATAAAGAATATGTAAAATATATCATACGTTATCTAAATTTTTTTATGAGTTCTTATAAATACTTTTATGAAGACACTCTTTTTCTGAAATTAAGAGTGACGCAGAATATTTTTTTTCTGTTGATTAATTTCTTAATAAAAATACGGGAGTGTTTACTTATTGACCTTTTCTTACATTTTTTATGGGATTTTAATTATAGTTTGGCAACAACATTTTAAAAAGATACTGAAAAAGAATTTTGTATTTAAAAATATTTCTTGTCTACTAAATTGTTTTTAAGCTTCTAAAAAACACACTTAAAAAAATCGATAAAGTCATTAAATATTTAAACTTATATATAATGAAACATCATTTTCAAACTTAATTATAATTTTTTGGCATATTAAAGAATACAATATTGAATTTTTTAATTTAATTCAATTATATTTTTTTGTTAGGATCAAAAAGTGTATCTTAATTTGCAAATGATTCTTTTCTTATATGCATTTACGTTTCTTAAAAAAGTAAATAATCATTTAAGAAAATAATTATTTGAAACTTATTATTTATTTATTATTCCTTATTTTATTGCTTATTTATTAATTCATAAAGGGTTTTTACAAAAATGCTTTAATGTAAAAAATTATGTTATAGTCAATTAGCTATTAATGTTATTTCTATGTAAAATGTATCTAAATAAACTTGAAAAATGTTAAAAATTTTCACTTTTTATTTGAAAAAATCATTCTTTAACAAATATTTTATTTATTATTTTAGCATTATCTCTTTTATTATTATTATTATGAGAAAATAAATATGAAATATTTAAAAAAAATAATAATTTCTAAAGTTTCTAAGCTTTGATTATTGTAAATCAAAAATCAAACAATGCATTCATGTACAATTGATAAAATCTGATATTATTGTACAAGCACCCCACCTTTTAATACCTTCATATTAAGAGCTTTGAGAAATTGTAATTCATTGTACCATTATTTTAGGCATAAATTTGATCTGTCTTGGTTCATAAGATCTATTCACTTATTGACTCCAGCAAGTCACCCCCATTAATTTTCAACAAGAAACTCGTGGCAAGGAATACAATACAAAGCATTATATACCTCTTATTTTTATTGGTATCTTTTTTTTTTATATAGAATTGGTATATTTTAGCAACACGAATGCAAGTAAAGAATTATTCACTTAACAGTTTCTGAAACGCCACAAAATTTTTTAAGAAGATTGAAGGATTGTTTATAGTTTTGAGAAAGCGATTTGTACTCATACTTGTGATAAAGTTCCAATTTTTAAACCCGTCACACTGATACACAACTTAAATAAATAAAGAATTGTCAAGAATAGTAGGATCCTAAATACTACTAACTGATTAACAAATTAAGCCTGTCAATGTAGACAGCTCTTAAGTAATTTTGAACTACATATTATTGAGGGTACATACCCCTTATCGAATTCTTTCCCTCCCCTATAAGAGTACTAAGCTAGGATCTAATTAATTTTAACTGATAGATCTTTTTGACAGTCAAATTTTTTCTATCGACGCAGTGGTCTTTGATTTAATCAAAAGAAACAAACGAAATCTAATTCCTTTTCTTTAAGTCTATTGAGCATCAAAACACATGCTTTCATAGAAATTGGTTGATTAACTTTTCCTATAATTTTTCTTCAAGAAATGAATGAATTGATCTGAAAAAATGGACTCTAACTAATAATTTGTTGATTGATCATATAATAATTAATGACTTTTTTAAAGTTAATAGGCTCAGACGGATCATCTGTCAATCATTCAATAAAAATAGACTTCTTTATTTTTGGTTGATTTACTCGAGTAATCATGTAGAATGATTTGGATTTATCGTTAGAAATTGATCCACTACAAGTGATTATTTATTGATCAGGTGACTGATCATATGCATGCTGCAACTAATCATATAATAATTGACTTTGTAGTTCGAAAGTTAATTTATTTGATCATTTAATAATGATTGTGATTATTCACTATAATCACACTATTAAACAAACATGAGTGAATACCTTTAAAGAATAAGTATTGAAAGCAGTCTGATACAAAGTTAAAGAGTGCTTTCCAGACGTTAGATAAAAGGGAAATTTGTATGAAGATTAATGAAACTTTCTTTGTTTCTCTGTTAATATAACTCTATTTGAGGAAGAAATTTCTTAAAAGAATTGAGTAATTAAGTATTTTATATTACAAATTGGTTAATTTATAAACAAATTAAAATTTATTTTTGCTGTTATTTAAAAAATATAAATTTATTATTTTCTCTTTTATCTAAGAACAAATGAATAATTTTTAATCATTTTAACTTTTTTCATTATTTTCCTTTCATTTTAAAAATGTTTAGATTTTATAATATAAAGGTAAGAGAATCGTATAAAATGTATACCAAATCTCATAACTTTAAGTGGAACAGAAAACTCTTCACTTAATTAAATTTATATCTTTACAACTTTATTTTTACATAAAAATTTTTGTTTCACATTTATGATTTCAAAACTTATTTTAGTTATGTTTTTATTCCAAATAATTATTTGAAAATTATCTATTTTAATTTATTTGCTGAGTTTATTAGATAAATACTCTCTCTCAAAAAGCATATATATCACTCATTCCTATATTAAAGAAAATGGCTTTCATTTACCCATGTGTTCCTTGTTAGAAAATTTTTAAAAATAGGATATGAGAATCTACCACTAGCTCATTTACTTGTATTAAATTAAAAAGTTTGCGGAAGAAAATAAACCACCTAAAAGAATTTTGAATATCATTAATTTATTATATATTGCTTATTTTTAAGTTAAAGAAAGGCAAATTAAACCAATGAATCAAAATAAAATACTCTTTTAATTTGTAAACATATTCAACACTATAATTGCCAAAAATAAAATAATTTTATGCACCCTTAAATATCTCTAACATTTCACACCATAAAAAGTTTTGAAAAGGAAAATCATTGGTTGCATTTTTGAAAAGTGAAGGCCCTTTATGAGGTGGAATTTCTCAGTTATGCTAAATAATCTTCAGCAACAGCTAAAAGCTCGTTCCGAAAATCAACTCCAAAAATTTATAAAATGCATCATGTTAAAATAAGTATTTTTTCTACGCATTGAAAAATGTTTCAGGCTTAAACTTTATTAAGTTTTTTTTTTGTAAAAAAATGATTGCTTAGTAACTTCTTAATTCTTTTGAGAGCAATTCTAAATTGCTTTCTTCCAAGAAAGGGAAAAGTTTTACAAACTTGAGTGTGGCAATTTGTTTTCGAGTAAATTCTACGCAAATGCAATGTTTGTATCATTTTATCAACGATGAATGAAAAAATCCCCAAAATTAGTTGTTTTAATTCAGTTGCAATAAACAGTTTTTTAAATAAAAACTTATTGACAAGAAAAGGAAAAAATTTCCAAATTAAAATGTATGGTATGTAAACTTGTTTTTTCTTGGAGAAAATAATGCCTTAATTACATATACACAGGCAAACATATATAAATATATGTATATATATATTATCATCTGAGATTAATGCAATTTTAGTTATTTGTATACCAGAAGAAGAATATTTTCAAATAAAAGGTAAAAATAACATTTCTTATAAATACAATATTAATTATTTTTTTATGCAAACTTGTGATATTTTCAATTAAATATGCAGTAGAATAAGCAGCATTGATATGGAATAAGTACATTAAAAGTTTCCCTGCCTAGTCTTTTTCTACTTTTGTTTTTCAGGAAACAAAAATAATGGTGGTACCTCAAATATTGAACCTATCCCTATAAATGTAATTTAAAATTAAAACTCACTATCTTTACTGCAGTGTTCGATATAATAATTATTTTATGTAACTCAAACACGATGTAAGTAAGCATTTATAAATTACAAACAAAAACAAGATACATTTTTAAAATTGATTTAATAGAATAAGAAAGAACAAATGTTCTGAGAATGGAATACTGCTTTAAAAAATATAATATCATAACTAACTTTTATTTCACGTAAAAGAAGAAACTTCAATTCTTGAAATAAATATTTCGGAATTAAGAAAAACGTTATTGATATTTGCGTTGTTCCCTTTCACTAGTTAGTTTTTAAGCTTTTCGTTTCATATCTCCATAGATAACATAATTTGCTATATTTTATAGAAACGTGAAGTTTCTATGGAAGTTCAGAAGTGGCATATAAGTTACTTAAACATATCTTGCTGGTCAGTCCTTATGTATTGTCTCAAATAGTATACAACTTTTACATTAACGATATATAATATGCAGCAATTTCCACAAAAATAGTTTTACTGATGTCGCTACTTGTTATAGAATGTATTAATAACAGCAAATATTGAACGCTTCGTAAGCTACACAATGTAGGTAAGTAGCGATTTTTTAACAAGTTGCTTAACTTCGTGATCACTAATGGTAGCTTGAGCATGTATAATAAATCATGGTTACGATGTCTTTCAAGTGAAATATTACCTTTGGGAATGTCAAGCCATATCTGCAAGTCTTCTGCTTGCTTCATGCTTATAAGGATCACCTACTTTTGAAGTTATGATGGTACACTCAACTATCTCTACTATCTGAGATATCATTTTCGTCCCAAGAACAAGGACCGTATTTACCCTCCATAAAAGAGAAAATCTAGAAAGCTTCTAAGTACTCATCCTGGTAGATATGCAGATAGAAAGTAGAAATGCAGCATCCATCTATTGTTACACAACAATGCAGGGATCGAACTCAAGAGTTTTCGTTCTGAAGATTGTCTTACCACTAGGCCACAAAATTAATAGCTTATTATATTTTTTGTTTGAAAAACTAATTCTGATGTCTTATTCTGGTCTCCCAATATTCCAACAGCTTCAGAAATATCAACAATTGAAATTTTCTCAATATTTTTGGCATTTTTCAATGTATTAGTGATAATTTTAAGTATTAAAAAATAAACAGAATGGCAAAGTAGTCATGTTTATGGCGCTTTATGGGAATTTAACAGGGAAGATTTTAAAATAATAAGTACCGATAATTCTTATAAACATAATTAGGTTTGTAAGATTATAGTAAATAGTCATCATTCTAGAATTATTTTATTGTATAAATTGACAAAACATAAATAAATTTAGCACCAGATTTTAGAGATTTTCTGAGTGTGTGACTTTCTCTCTTATATGACTTTTATTATTGCAATTATTAATGGAAAATTACTTGATAATATTACTTGATATAATTTTATAACAAAATATTTATATCCTAGTAAATACATTTATATTAAAATTAAGGGTTAAATTAAACATTGTACCATGTTTGAAAAGATTTCTCAAGCAATTAAAAAGTTTAGATTTCCAAAATAGTCAAGTTTCAGCCATCAGGGTTATCGTTTAGAAGGTATCATTTCTTCTCTATTTGTTGATTAAAAATGTCGCCTAAAAATCATAAACTTTATTCTTGGAAATTTCATTCTTAGTCGCAAAACTAAAATAGTTTAAAATATTAAGTTACAACTGTTATAAAATTTCCCTGTTGTATAATTTGTATTAATTAATAAAATAACGTAAGAACTAAGAAGAGTATTAAGTACTAATGCTTTCTGGTGTTTTATTATTATCATCACGTACACATTTTTCTGCAAAAAATTAAGAAAAAAACATACTGCCTAAAGTTGGATAAGTTAAAAAGGAAAATAAACAGATAAAAATTTTATTTCTAATTTTTATACCAATTCTTATATCGTCATTGTCATAAAAAATATTATCACAAATTTAAAACATTTATAAGGGTTTAAATTCAAATATATATATAATGATAATAACTAGGAAATAACTGAGGCAAAACGGTCATTAAATGTACATATTTTACTCTAATTCGCACTATTAGGTGACATAATATTTCCTAAGTTAACTGGATTATACATAAATACCATTACTTTTTACAAATATCAATAGAAAATATTAAGTAATGAGTTGAAGAAAAAGTTTTAATATTATTTTAAAAACTGTAGTACATAAATAAGAAATAGAGAAAAATGAATGAGAAAACACCAGAAATAATTTTCATATATATTTGATTAAGAGCAAGAAATATAAAGGATGTTTCTGTTAATGTAGCCATAACGATAGAAGGATATAGAAGAAAATATCTCAATGACAATGATAAACTTTGGTCCAAAAATGAGGAAAATGATGAGTCAGTACATAACTTAAGGTTTCTGAATTAGATATAGTGCAATAATTGAATGAATCAACCATTAACATGTTAAAAATTGTCTTTGGAGATACTGAAATTAAATTTCAGTTAAGTGTTTGTGAAATTCTTACGAAATTCACCATTCAATATTCTTTAACAAAATTGGTTCATTACTTTGGAAATTTAGTTACCTTTTAGAAAATTAAGTAGAAAGAGAAAATTAAATTGATAAAACTATATAAAAGGGTTCACTAAAACCTTAATCTAATAAGTTGGCACTCAGTGTTAGTTTTATTCCATATTTGACAGATATTTAATTTAAAATTACAACTTTCTGTTCAGAAGTAGAAAGGCCAAGTAAATTTTAACCAAGTTACAAATATGTCTCGTATGTTCAACAGAATTTAGGACAGTAAAATCTAAAATGGAATTAAATTTGTAAATAATTTGATTATATAATCATGCAAACTATGATATAAAATTATTTTCACACACAGACATGCATGAAGATAATTTTTTGACTTTATAAAACAAATATAATATATCAGGGGTGGCCAAGACGTTGACCGCGGTCGACTGGTAGACCCGCGACACCATTTTAGGTAGTCCATGCGACCATCCCGGTAATGAACTCGGATACTAACAATTTAATTCATGACTTATGAGATAGAATTAATGAATTATTTAAAATAAAAATTTACTGCAGTCTACGCTTTAAAAACCAAAACAAACTGTGCAAAGATTTACGATTTAAAACCTAAAACAAACATGATGAGCATGATTAAAACATTCAAAGAAACTATAGAAAATTCAATTAAGAAAACATGAATTGAAAAATTTCAAAAACATTGGAGGAAGAGTGCATTCATAATCCAAACCGAGACTTTGAAGATTTCGCTTAATACTTACTTGTTTTGTTTGAAGAATTTGAAAGAAGATTCGCTGACTTAATTAGGTTGAAATAAATAAATTTTATGATATTTCCATTAAATGAAAATGTCAAAATTGACGGACATTGTCAGAATGATGTCACAATGAAAATGTCAACATTGATGGACAACGCATCTGAAAAATTAGGACATTTAATAGATATTACATCAGTTACGGTCGAGGAAGAAATTATTAAATTAAGATGCGATATATTTCTTAAATTCAGAGTATATTTAGTGATACTGATTTTTGGAAATTAATTTCTGAGGAAACGTTTCCAAATATTTACAAATTGGTTTTGTATTTCAAATCATACTTTGGATCAAGGTATCTTTGAGAATTTGCTTTTTCAACTATGAACTAAAACAAACATTGGTCGCATTTAAAAGATGAACATTTAATTTCGTGTTTATGCATTGCAATAAGCTCGTACTAGTCACAATATGATAAACTTGTCGCAGATATACAGTGCCAAATTTCAACTAAACGAAGTGAATAGGATGGTCACTTTTTGATCTATGAATACTTTCATTATTTTCGTCAGTAAATTTTTATTTTGTAAATATTAATATTAGGTTTTTTTTAGAAAAATTACATAATTTACTATTTTTTCTTGTTACCGAAAATAAATATGTACGTTAATTTAGCTCTGCCTTTGGTAGACCACCTTTGATTTTTTAAATGTGGAGTAGACCCCGGATCCCAAAATATTGGCCACCCCTGTAATATATAGATTATATTTTCTAAATGTTTTATCTTAAAAATAGCTTTCTGATTTTAGACAAAATTTCTTTCACGTATGTTTGCAGTCGTAAAAAATCAAAATCTAGAAGTGAAAGATTGTAATTAAATAAATATTAAATTTTATCTCGTACATCTAGTAATATTGATTATTTATATAAAGTAATAATACTTTACAATTATCAAGGAAGTAAGCAGTGCAGTTTCAATTAGAATAATAACTATTTTAAGATTGTTTTCTGCTATCTATTTTGTCATGAAAGCAACATTTTTATGCCATTGTCATGAAGCATACAATTTTCTTCAATAAATGTTACAAGATTTTTGAGTAATTGTTTTATATGCCTAATTCTTCAGAAGAGATGAATCTGCTTCTTAAATTATTATCATAGTTTTACTTGTAATGCCTATCAAATACTTATCAAACATATAATTCAATTATAATGCTAAAATGCTTGTATACGTCTTATTTCAATTTAATATTTGAAGAATACTTTCCATTAAGGTCATTCTGAAAATTTAAAGAATGCGTAATCAAGAAGAGGTTAAGAAAAATTTAAACAATTAGATTTAACAATTAATTTTATTGAAGAAGAATGCTCGTTGTTATAGTGGAGAAAGAATTCTTTAACATCTACTTTTTGAGAAATTTCTAGATGACATTTAACAATGTAATATGGCAGTACCTATCATTTGTGCTTCCAACTTTATAGCCTTGACTATTTCGGTTGTTCAGAAGAAAATGACATGCATTACTTTTTCATGACACATTGTCTTTCCATTATTGTGGTAATGGAATTATTTTTAGACTTATACCTTACTTCTTTGAACGTATAGAAACATCAAAAGTGATGTATTTCATTACCAGAAATAATGAATAGTCCCTCCACCTCAATGAATTATGATGCTTTTACTGACTTTAACAAGCTTCTTTATTTTGTTGCCATGTTAAAATATGTTAACACGGCAGCCTCAGTGTAAATTATATATTTAAAAAAACAATTCTTCAAGAATGATTCTTTAAATCGGAGCGAATCAACTGTTAATTTTTTTCTCTTTGATTTGATTAATACATCGATTACAATCGTAGGAAAAAATCATAGTGCTTAGTTATACTTTCTGAGATTACAGCTGGAAATGTACTTCTTCTAAGTTCTTAATCATGAAGACGTTTTCAATTTTTTAAAAATGTTGTAAGTCATTTGGATACAGGTAAGCAAAACATTCTTTTATTTCCAAATATTCGTTGCAGATACTGAATACAATTATATTTTTGATTTGTTCAAAATTTAAAATCTAAGAAAATCGTAGTAAGACGTTTCACCATTAACTCCACTTATTCTATTTCCTATGCTTATTTTAAGCTAAAATATTTACAATTGACTTGTAAAATTTCGTCATCAAAGATGAAAAAATTCATAATTGGAAATCTGATTTTTTTTTTCACTTCTCATTTGCGGGCATGTTAAAAACCTCAGAGTGACCTTCATACTAAGGAATGGTTATTCATTTATTCCAATTTTGTTAACTATAAAAAATTATTAATGCTTATTGAAAAAATTAATGCTATCTTGTGACTTTAGGTAAAAAGAAAACGTACGAAAACGAAGGCGCATAAGGACCAAAAAATTATCAATTAACTGAATGAGTTTGCTTAATTATTATTATTTGTCCTTTTTTTTTTTAACACGAATGTATTTTGGTTAGGACTTCCTATTTAAAGTGAATTCTAAACCTTTATATGAGATATAAATTATAGTTTCATTTTATCTGATGAGAAAATCGAAACGAGGAGCAAAATGAAAACCAAAACTTCAAAAAATAAATATGAAACTAGAACACTAATTAATTAATGTTCAGATCAGTTCAAATTAATATAATAAATCAATAAAAGCAGATTTTTAATGAGATAGATAAATTAATTTATAATCGAATTTTAAAATAACCTTCAGTGTTTCAATTTTTCTAATTTCAGTTTGGCATATTCCTAATACCAATTTAACATCGTATTTCTAACAAGTGTTTGTGATTTATTCTGAATGCTTAAAATATTTTAGAAAAATGATGAAACTACATAAAAATTAGGTTTATTCTTTGAATCATTTAATTTTAACCAATATATACGTATTGTTTTCAAGTATGTAATTAAAGTTCCAATATCATTCTTTCTAATGCTCTGCAGATTTGAGCAGACGGCAGCAAAAATGAACATCTTATTTGCTGTAGAGGTATCTTTGTTAAAACATCGTCTAGTAGACTTACCATCAAAATAAAAACTCCTAAACACTATTCTGCTTTCAATTAAGAACTAATAGCATTTGAAGAATATCTTAAAGTTACTTATTATTGTACAAAAAATAAAGATAAAATATCTGGAATATGATCGTCAGCCTTTATTCTTTCATACACCGCCAAAACTGGTTTCGTATTGGTGACATACATACATATACAGTGCAGGTGAACTCCAAACTGTTCCTTAAAAGATATCGGCTTTGGGATAATCACATATCAACAAGGGACACGTAATTTTGAGCCACCGTTAGGTGATGCGGTCACATTTGGGCTGGTACCCTCCCCTTCACATCCACGCAACACCAGTAGAAGGACATTGGAAGTCATAGACTTACGTAGACACGTCCCAAATCACCGAGCAATGCAGTGAAAAAGAATGTGGTAGCGTTCCAAATCAGCAAATGATTATTACTAGAAGCAAATGATGTTTCAATTTGTTGGTCTTAATGATCATTTTTGATTGTCGAAGTTTTGAAGATGAAGTTTTTAAACTACTAGAACTCTGTATTGGTGACAGAGATTTGGTCTGTGTTCTAGCTCTGCTGCAAAGCTTTCATCTTGCCATAACGTACATCTACAATGGATGCCTTTACACGTTGGACTTAATGGAAATGATACCTTAGAAGAGGAGAGAGGCTGATAACTTGGCAAAGGAAGGAAATTTGATGACCTTAACATGTAATACTCTGACTTTTTGGAGATCTATTCAAAAGTTAACTCTATCATTTTTCATTTAGTTGTTCCCCCGAATCATGACTAGTATGGTGACAAGCAACCAGGAGGAGCTGTCAATTTTAAGGATAGTCGTGTACAGCAGACACCTTTACCAAGACTCATAAGTCGTAGAATTGACCAAGGAAACAAGATCTTCCCCCTGTGTAGGACATGCAATATCACACATTTTACCAATGATCATCTATTTCCAGCTTATGACTTGAAAAAGTAGATTTGTTTCGTAGTCCTCTTTTTGTTTTGACATTTTTATCAGTTAGTTAGATTTTATGCTCTCATTTTTCCTAAAAGTAAGGTTTCGGTATGCATCGTTTTATTTCGAAACAGTATGATATTACTGACTTATTTCGAAATTCGTGTTCTCTTATTTTTATTTAAACGAATGTCATACTCTTTTAATCGTGCTTTTTAATTTTGATATCATAAAATTTCAAAAAGCATACAAGTCGCACAGAATAATAACCGTAACCGTATTCAAACACATTCTGTGTTAAAAGCAGTTAAGTTGTTAGAAAGTTTTGTCTTCACTAAATTTCAAAGCCTTATTATTGAACCTATTTTTCAAAGTACTGAACTAATCATATTAATTTATCATATTTCAATATCAGTTAACTTCCTAAATATAGAAGCATCAACATAGTTCACACACAGTATGTTATTTCTTCAACATCTACTATTACAGATATTATTTTAAGTATTAAATTTTCCTCCTCTTTGCATTCTTATTCTAAATTTTCAACAAAGTGTTAAATTTCGAATTATTTTTGATTTTCGCATTTTTTAGAACTTATAATAAGTAACTGTATTTTTCTTTGATAAATTCAGATCTTTTCTTTCGGTTAATATCAGATCTAACATAGGAATTAAATATGTCACCAATAATACTTCTCCAGTGAAATTGTAGATATTTAACCATAATTTTAAATTCTGTTTTCATGTTTAATGCATTTTTTCTGAAGTTTCTTTTGATTTATTTAGTGTCCCACTATTATGCTTTGCTCATTAGGCTTAAATTATCTTTTACCTACATATTCAATCTAATTCTGTAGCATTTACGAACATTTACTCGCAAGGTCATAATGGAATCCAATAACTGTTGAACTGAAGTTAGAGCATTAACTATTCATCTACTAGATTTGTAAATTTTTCTGGGAGTATTAAATACAAGAAATAAATTTCTTAGATTTCTCTAAGAAATTTACTTCGATGTGAGTGTGTTCTTTGAAAATGGCTGTTTTAATTTTGCGCTATTTTCAGTTTAAAGCAATTACTATTGAGTAATCACGCGCAACACAATTTTTGCATACTTTCCTAAAACTTTTTCACCGTTTTAGTTAAACACATATTTTGTGTTGTCACCGCATTTTACGCAGCATATAATAATGACTTCAGCATATAATAATGCAGCATATAATAATGACTTATTCTTCAGCTATTAAAAATGTAGAGCTAAACTAAAGGAATAAAATATCTTGTAATTTAAATACCAGTTTTATGAAAATGCAAATTATTTTACCTTGATCTAACAAATTATTTTTCGTCGGCAATAAAACATCACTCAGATTTATGAACCAAAGATTCTTTCATGTTTCTTTTCATGACGATTATTCACATAAATATAATGCTTGATTTTCCTTATTTCTATAAAACATTTTAATGGAAAAATATTTGCAATATAATTAATTTAAGAAAAAGGTAGTTCTTGTTGAATTATAATAATGAAACTATGAGTTTTGTGTAATGTCAAAAAAAGGACATAATAGCGAAATATTTCAAAGAAAAGCATGTCGTTATTTTCATACAGCTCTATTATGTGCGAAAATATGTTCAACTATGAAACATTTATGGCTAGTCAGTACTCTATGTGAACTAAAGTTTTTACCCTTTTTGTGGAATAGAAATAAATTTATCACACACAACAGATTTCGATATTTTAAATAGTAATTGATAAAACACAAGATTTTTCTGTTGAGAATATCACTTTTTTTTTTTTTCCGATAAATGATAGAATAGTTTACCAAAAACATTGCATGTGACCTAGATTAGTAAATGCATTCTAATTGCTTTAAATTACAGAAACCGGATATTTACCTATTTGTGATTAAAACAAGTTAACTGGTCTCCCTGGAAATATAAAAGCATTTTTTTAAAAAGAATGATTTGTATGGATACATTTTTTGCGAATTGTCTAAGTTGATGCCCTATTTTTAAAATGACATTTTTGTCTCTATAGATCTTCTTTTGAAGTGGTTTTCATGCTTTTTTTTCAGCACCATTTTAAAACATATCTCTAAATTCAAAGAGATTTTTAAATGATTAATAATAATTGATAGTATTCACATTGTTTCGAAACCCCGAGCGAAATTTGTCCAGCATCAAATGGACAAACAATTAGAAGGATGTTTTCGTTTTATTTGCTGCCATGTTTCAGACATAATAAATAAGAAGTTTAAATTTAATTTAAATAAGAAGTTTTAGTTATGAGAATCGTTTCGTATTAAAAAATCGCAGGAATAAAAAATTCAACTTTGAAACTTACCTAAGTTTACAGTTAAAGCATACATTATTGTTATAAATCTAAGTCTACAGTAAATTTTTGTCTATATTGGAATTTACTTTCTGTGGAATATTCACAACATTTAAACTTAAATAGAATTTCAAAAGTGTTTTTGAGAATCTTAAATTTTACAGCATTTTGTAGCGAATTTTTAAGAGAGGATTTATAATGTAACTGTAACCTATACTTTATTGTAAAGAAAAGGATAATTTTTATTTTAAGAACGGTATTTTTTTTTCTTCTTGAATTTTTTACTCATAATATTTCATAATATTTAATGATATATTATAACATTTTTTACGTAGTTTGTAAATAGTGGAATAAAGTTTGGAATGCGTTGTGTTTGTATTAGAAGAATCTATGTACATACGAATTTGTTGCTTTGATTGAAATGGCTGCTATAAAATTTAACTGCTTTTTTAAGAATTCTAAATGTTCTGGATGTAAAGAATAAATCTTATAAATATTTAACTTTTTATCTATTATGCATTATCTTTATTTTTTTTTTTTCGTTTATTAGCGTGAGAACTTTTACATGATATCAACACTATAATATTTTAATACCTAAATCTACCTATAATTTCTTTCACTTTGACATAGAACCTAGGAAAAAATGTAATAAAGTTAAAAAAATTTAAAGTTATGATTAGATCTATGAAATTACACTCATTAATTAATCAAAAAATGTTGATTAATAAAATTTATATTTTATAAAAGGAAACTGTAATGTAACATAAAAATGATTCATTTTCATGGATAATTTTACAGAGGAAAAACAAATATTTAAAAAATTTAAATAAAATTCCTGTTAGTGCTTAAATATAAAAATATCAAGGTGTATTATTTAGATTTTATGCAATATTTTCAATGTATTACAATAAATTAACAATTTTACACTTTTTTAAAATTACAAATACCATTTTTTCCATTGAATCTATGCATGTAGGCATTTTATTATTTGAAATTTTAAATGAATGGAAGTAAAAAAAAAATCATGATGCAATAAATTAATGATAAAAAAAAATGTTAACTATCCAGCTCACACGATTAGAATTTTTAAATTGTCATACTTGAAAATGGCTATATAATCATCATAAAACAAATTTTCCAACTGCAAATCAACAAGCTAAAATGATTCTTGAAAACAAATTCACAGAACTTTGTGTCGTCGCTCAGCGCTATTCAATTATGACCACCAGAGGCGCTGCAGAGGGAGAAAAAGTCTTTTCGGACCGCCTCTCCGAAAACACCCAAAACCACGCGCTCGTCTTTGGAAATCGAATCTCGTTTCGTCCCGTCTTCGAAATATTCCACCGCCGTCTAAGAACCAAGAGTCACAATACGCAAGCGAGTACTTACCCTCAACCTTAATCAGGAAATGAAAGGATGCCCATTTGACCTAATTATTAGGGAATCTTGACATTTACCTACATACTTTCCTTCTTTCGTTTTTATCTTTTTAAAATTTTTTTATTTCGTCTGAAATGAAATACAGTTTGACAAGTGTTGATGAATATAATCCTTATTGCTTGTTGCTATTTATAATAATCTAAAAAACTAAAATAGCAAATTGTTAGAAAACTGAATCTTTTTCGAGCATTCAAGAAAAATATATATCCTTCAATTTGTATCGATTTATTACACAGAAAATAATAAGACCACATAAGAAAATGATATTTTAATGCAATCGTCGTTTCATAATTTAATTACATTTTCGTTTTTCAAAAAAATTGTTTGGTTTTACTTTTGATTTGAACAATCTTAATAACAAACTTTTATTTTAGTTGTAAAGTGCTGACTGATTACAAATATTTATTGGAATATGTTTGTCCATTATCTTTCGAACTTTTGTTTAAATTAATATTTTATACGGAAAAATAAATTATAATAAAAGATTTATTACATTATAAAAATGTTGCATGTTTCCATTTTATTAGTCAATGGAATTTTCTACAAACTTTGATGTACTTAATAATTCTATAAAGACACTTTATTAAAAAGCAGTTATTCTTTATATACAAAGGACAAAAACTACTGGCTGTGGATGAAAAATACAGAAACATTTATAAATATTTTGAAAATTAGTCCAAAATAAGTTATTGAACCAAAGAAATTGTGTAAAAAGCTGGTCATATCAAAGATTGTAGGCTTTAAAAACTACGTTACACAAACCATTTTATCTGAAGTCTCAAGCAAAAGTAACAATAAAAAAGTAAAATAAATTTCCGGACGTCCTGAGAGAAATTGTCATCTATTTTCATTCCTTAAATTTCAATTGAAACTTTTTGAGTGTGATTGTTTTCTCGAAAGCAATGAGAACTAAATTCGTATTTCCTTGAAGATCCTTTCTTCAGAATCCCTTCCAATGCAAGAAGGAAATTCATCACTCATGGTGAGTTTTTTTTTTTTTTCAGCATTTTCTTTTGTTTTATGTTATAAGTCTGGATCTGAAATGAATAAGGGCTTATTTATCATGATGCTATAGTAACAATGTCGTAAAATGTAATATGTGTATATTTTACTCACATTTATTGAATACTGCTGGGAATTTCGATTACATTTTTTTAACATGAAATAAATGTGAAGTTTTAAGAAGGAAATAAATATATTTAAAAATTGATTTACATCAATTGTATAAATGCTTAAAAACTTTTCATGAAAGCTGCAATTTATCATGTATTTTTAACACTAAAGAAGTTTTTTTAAATATAGTTACAATATTTTTTGTAGCAATTTAATATCTGACACCATCAAATTTTAATTTAATATTGGAAGATTTATTGTAAAAACTTTTCATACAAATTTCAAATAAATTAATGTTAAATTTTGTTTTTTTGAACAAGATACATTTGCATTTTCTTGTTCAATAATTTATGTTTTCATAATTGATAATCTGTTCATAAATTGATTTCTTATTATAAAGTTATTATGTGGCACTATATGACATTTTTCCGAACTTTGAATTTAAAATTAATTTAACAATTTTTTTGGTGTTAATTTTATTTATGTTTAATTAATATATTTTATATGATATAAATATTTATTTTACATTGATTTATAAACAAAAAAATATGAAAGAAATTTATTATAATATTTTATTCAAAGTTCTATTTAATGTTTGTTTAAATTTAAAGCTCTACTTAATTGGACGTCAAATGAATTGTGCGTATGGTTATTTCCTAGATTTTTCAAAATATTTTTTTCTTTCACTGACAAAATAATTATTTTTTGTTATGATATTGTAAACAATTGATCAAATTTTGTTCAAAATATTTGGTTTATTTTAAATATTGGTTTATTTAAAAATTGATTATTAGTAATTTGAAGTAGAAATGCTGACTAAAAGTTGCAAAATTATTTTCTACTAACTCAAAAATTTTAAAATTTTCCTCAGTTGTTGATATTATTGACACAATTATAATAAATCTATTTCATCGTTAGTATTAACATGAGCTTTTGAAAATAAAAGTTAACATTCTTTAAAATTACTGGAATTTTTGTTTTTATAAAAGTATATTATAATATTGTAAATCCTATTTATTTGTTAAAAAGTAGTCAAGAAATATAATGTATAAATTTAATTGTTAAAATTGCTTGAAAATGATAAATGCCGCAAAAGTTTTCAATGAATTAAAAATGAATATTATTCAATATAATGAAAACAATTGAATATATTAAATTAATAATAATTATATGATTATTTATTTTTCAATATTTTATGATTAATATGTATTTTTATAATTAGAGTGAGAATTATTTGCAAATCATAATTGTGCTATAAAAGTATTCGATTTTTTGATTATAAAAATATTTTTAAAAATTTGAGTAAAATTAAATATACTTAATTAATAATAATTAAAAATTTTTTTAAATATTTTATCATCATTTAAAAATACTTATAAATGATAGATTCTACATAATTATTCAAATTTTCATGAAAGAAATTTAAATAATTTTGAATACTTTGAAATGAAAATTTTATTACTTTTATAATCATTTTATGATTATTAGCTTCATAATTTGACTTGGGTGTAATATTTCCGCTTTGAAATGCGCTTGATATATAAAGACTGTGACACTTAAGTAGAATAATAACACATATATTTCTAAATTATTTAAAAAAATTTGTTATTGAAAATGTTTTATTAATCAGGTTTTCTTCTTTTATTTTTATCACAAAGTAAAAAAGATTGATGGCAAATTTTAATTTATTTGCTTAATAAAACAACCATTTGAGCTTTTTTTCAAGATTGGCAGCAGAATTTACTTTCTTATAAGTACTAGAATTTTCATTTCTCAACGTAGTTTTATGTTTTACTTAAATATAAACCTTATAGTATATTAAAGATGTACATAAATAAATTGAAAACCTTTTTGGCAATGATTCTAGTTTCTGTTTATTATCCAATTTAGTTAATGGAAACAAGTTAAGAGTTTGACCAAGTGAGCAAAAATCTTCCAGAGTTACTTATTCATAAATTAGGAAGAGATTAATATCGATTATTATCTTTCAAATATTTTCTATAATTGCAAACTCCATCAAGTCTTGTAAAAATTCTCATAAAACAATCACTCTGAAATACAAGTAAGCAGCATAATCAACGAATCACGCAAAGTGTGTTTTACTAGGAGAACTAATTTCATTAAAGGGATTTTTGTGTTATGCGTGTTTTCAGAGCAAGTCTCTTACCATAATGAGAATGCATTGAGCAAGAGCAATTTATTATACTGAGATTCCAATAAATGAGATTGATTGTAATTAGTATTTTCTCATTCATCATTTAAAATAATATTTAATTTCAATATTTATTCTTAACACACCACAAATGTTTTGTTAATAAGAAGTCTTTTTGATAATATTTCTCTTCAAGTTTTGCATTCTTTTATTTAAAAAATTATTAAAAATTATAGTTTTTATAGAGTCATTGAGTAAAATGTGTTTTTTTAAATTCTTTTTCATTTTATAACTTTTATTGAATTCTTTCAAGGTTTATAATATGCCTAGAAGTAAGCTTAAAACGTTATTTGCAGGGTGCAATTCATGGCTTAATTAAAATTTTACCATGCTTTTAGTTTGAAATTCCAAAAAAGAAAATTGTTTCATGGTAATCATTGTGCTGCTTACTTGTTGTTGTTAAAGCGAATTTTAAATTTGTTTTTTTGTCTAATTTAATTTTTTGAAGTAAGTATAAACTATGAATAAACACTTAGAATTCCTTCGATTTTCTTTTTAATTAAAATATTACTATCCTGTGTTTTAATTAAATTGTATATCAATTTTTATTAATCCCTAATTTTTAAAGCTTATATACATATATTTAACTATTTTCTGCCTTTAAAATTTCTGTTTCTAATTCTACAAAGTTTAATATTAGTTATTAAAATTATAACATTGTGTATCTAACTCAAATCATTTTGAAACTAAATTTTCTTAAGTACATGCGTTAAATTTAAAATACCAATGCTGATTTAAAAATGGACTTTTAATTTAATTTTACTGAGTAATTTTATTTTTTTAAAAACTTTTCGAAATATTTCTTACATTTTCAACTTTATTAGAATAATAAATGTTTTAATTACATGCTTTTATATTAACTAAATAAAATATTATACTTATTATATTTATTAAATTAATATTTAATTTTTAATGCACCATTCTTCTAATCTTTAATCAAAAATAACAACTATAGATTTATCAATTTTAGCTTACCATGAACCTTAGTTTCAAAGTGATTTGTTGAATAGAACATCAACATATCCTTCATTGCTTAAATTTTTTCTTCTAATTTCGTTAAATATCATTTATTTTCATATTGTGAAATATGATAAAACTTTTTATCATCATCCATGACGAGATAACATAGGGTGAGTTGATGCTTTCTCAACTAAATATTTCCAACCAGTTAGATTAGCTACTAAAGTTTCAATTCTATAAGCATTGACAATTAAACAGTCTTCTCCAACGCAGTCTATTAATTAAAGTTTAAGTAGTTTTTTATGTTTTAAGTAAGTCGATCTTTTATGTTTTTTGGTCCTCCCGTGGAAAGTTTTTATAGTATGTTATTTTCATTTATATGTATTGAGACGAGTTATTTTTGTGTAATTAGCAACATTTGGGGCTCCTTAAATGCTCGGTACTAAATCGGAATTACGTCATCTAAGCCAGTTACTATATTCTTGAATCGACGGAAAACATTTTTAAGATCCGACGATGAAAAACATTTAAAAATTTTTTACTTGTTTAATGATCAAATTCTCTCCGAAAACATGATAGTTCAGGTATTATAGAAGGATAATTTCGTTTTTCTAGTTAAAATGGTACATCTTATTAAATGGCCTTACTCCAAAATGGCTTTATTAGCCACAATTATATGTCTCTTTATTACAAATAGGATATCATTAGTTACGTTAAATATACATTCCAGATAAAAAAACGCAGCAACCGTTTCAAATTTATGATCAGAATTAAAAGAATAAGAATGTAAGTATTTGTGTAGTTACAGGAATACACTTAGAAATATTTTAGGTATCAGTAAATTTTTAAATATTGTATAAAAGACATTCTAGACTGTATTTAAGACTGCTATATTATACTTATTTTTTATGTAAAAAAATAGGAAACATTTCATAATATGTATTCCAAATTTTAATGTCGATGGCGTATTTATTCACGTTAATTGTTAATATTTTATATCCACAATTTAAGATTCTTGATCAAGTATGAAGATATTAATCATTTCTTTAAATACACATATTTTGTTATCTAAATAATGTTTGGCCAGGAAATTCCTATTTAGTTTTATAAATTTTTTCTATGATGAAATCTTATCTTTTAAGCTTTGAGAATAATATTTTAGTTTTAAATTAAACTCTTCATCTTAATTTAAAATTAATTTGAAGGACTGTGTCTATGCATTTGTATTCACATTATAAAATAGTTGGTTTATTCCCCTGTTCTCAATGCTGTATGCATCCTCTATGCAGATTAAACGAAAATCAAATTGTGTTTATATAAACAACCTTGGATTCAATGCAGAAATTCCCTA
>JAPDSC010145743.1:0-15998 GCA_026290005.1 Latrodectus geometricus
ATATATATATATATATGTAATTGTGTGTTTTGTTTTACTTAAAAAAAATTCGATATTCTAAGAACTTAAGAAGTATGTGTACAAGAAAATAAATTTAATTAAGAAGAAAGATTTTATAGAAATGCTCATTAACGAATTAAATTAAAAGAAACGAGTAGAAAGACTTCAACTTTTACCCTGAAATACAATGACGGCAAAAGTCAAAGTCTTTAAACTTCGTTCTCCATTGATAAACTTTTAAAGAATTATAGTATCCTCTTACAAAAACACACCATAGAATTAAGAGAGGACAATCTTTCGAACATTTCTGAGAAAAAAAAAATTAAATAATTCTATCCATTGTACCACAAAGATTTCAAACGTTCGATTAAGTTGCAGAGTATAAAATTTTAATTGAAACATACGATTCAGATATATTTTATTCTAAATATATTTAAGAAATAAATCTTTGTCCTTTATGCTATATTGTCCTATTAAACTAGTAAAATTGAAATATGCTTAAATATATATAAATATTAATATATACTTTGAGTTTAATTCATTTCATAACAGTAAAATAGTAATTTTTCAATCTACATTTAATTTCAGGCATTACACTCCTTTGTAATCGACAATGTGTGCAAACTCGACATTCTATACAATAACAAGTTTGTTTGTTTGTGTGTTTGTGTCATAAGAAATCTTTTATTTAAAATACTATTGTTTTTCAAAAGTCCATTTTTCTTTGGAAAATTAAAAATAAAATATCTAAGAAATGTTATTCATAATATTTAAGAAATTAAATTATTACAAACAAAAATGTATCCCTTTTTTATTAAAGACAATAAAATAAAATATTATCCAATCTGTTATAACAGAAAAATGTTTTTGAAAATCTCGGAATCAACTCCTACAAATAAAAACTATATTTTATCCTTTCTCATTTTAAATCCTTAATTTCTTTTAGTATTCAATTTATATATATATATATAAAAAATAATGATGAAATAAATAATATATAAAATTAAAGTAAAAAATAAATAAATGAAAATAAATGAATGAAATATATAAATTCAATTATAATTTAATTTCTAGTTTTCTTCCTTTCTTTACCTTAACTGATTATCTTTACAGTTTTTAATTAAAACCTAAAGGTAAAAATATCCATGCATTAAAAGGTTATTTCACGTTAACTAATAAAATCACAGACAGGAGGTAGGAGTTCTACTACAGGCACACAGTAATACAGCAAATGGAAGCGCAGGCTTCATAACAAACTTTACAAAATAAAATTTTTGATCGCTAGCACACCTAACCGAATTTCTTTGAGAGTTTAGGCAGCAATCTATTGAATTCAAATAGTAACGGTAACAATGAGTGATCACCAATGTTTAGATGAAAGAACGAGGTGACAAATTGTGGGGGAAGCTTTAAGCAGGCTAGACTCAAGTCCAGATCTGTTGAAAGTTCAATTTAACATCCAGCGTAGTGTACAACTTATGGAAACAATTCCAAGAAACCAGATTCGTTGAAAGAAATCCTGAACACACAATTAAGTCCAAAGGTCATGACAGCTAGATGTGATCGTCATTTGTCCATTCTATCGGGGCGGAGCAGGGACGCAAAAGCTTTTCAGCTCTCTCGTGACTTGGATATGGCCACAGGAACAAGAGAGGCAGTTTCGAGAAGGTTTCATGAGAGAGGGATGTTTGCACAAAGACCATTGATCTGCGTCCCGCTCACTTCTACGCACAGAAGAATCCGTTTATAGTGCAGTGAGCATCTCTTTGACAGAAGCAGTGGGACTGAGGTATAGGAATGAGGTCTTGGACACTATGTTCTGCTTTTCAAGAGAGCACTTGAAGCTGAGTTCATTTTAAAGAACCATAACGCGAAGCTGCATAGAGCTCTTATAATCAATGAATTTCTAGAAAATAAGGATATTCACCTGATGGACTGGCAAACCAGCTCTCCAGGCGTCAACCTTGTAGAGCAGGTCTGGTACGCTGAAGGGAAGATAATTGCAACTTGCAACCCTTCTCTGAGAACCATCCAGGGCCTGGAAACAGCATTTCTGAATGAGTGGGTCCAATTGTCACAGGAAATCATGAACTGTCTTTCATCAAGAATGAAAACATGCTGCGAGGCCTGTATATCTATAAGAATGGACCATATCCATATGATTACATATTTATTGGTATTTTTATGTATTTTAATAATTGTATGAACTTATCAAATTTCATTAAAATTGGTTTTGTAGTTTTGGAGATAAATGATCAAATCTAAAAATTGTCTTAATTCGGAACACCAGGGTATAAAATTACTTAAAATTACAGGGTTAGCATAAGAGAACTTTTGAATTTATAAGTAATTAAATAAAAACAAAATTGTAATAAAAGACGTAATATATATTTTTTAGCAGTTTAACTTTTTGGTAGTAATTATACGTTAAAAAAATTATGCTTGTTGCTATATCAAGAATTGAGCTCCTTGCAATGAATAATATAATTTTAACACACAGTTCTTTTTAGAACTGTCTTAAAATTGTACAACTCATTAAATCCGATATTTCATTTAATTTATTATTTTACAAATAATAAATTAAATGAAATATTGGATTTAAATATGATATATTGAGTCCTACTTAGAATGAACATGCTGTAACAAACTAAACATCATCAGAATACATAGGTAAATTTAATTAACTTGCTCAAAACCAGAATTTGTGACGAAAATATGAAACTATATTTTTATTCAAACTAAAATGATGAAAATTTTTAAAAGAAAAAGATTTGAAATTATTTTAAAATTTAGCTTTAAAAACTGCGTTTTAATCACCTTTCTGAAGAAAACAACCCATTTCCATGTAAAGCGCGCATTGTTTTTTTTTTTTTTTTTTTTTTTTTTTTTTTTTTTTTTTTTTTTTTTTGTGATTTTAGTTAGAGATTTTAGTCATAGAGAAATATGCCTAATGAAACTATATCGAGCATAAGAAGCAATTGAATTTCGTTTGTCATTACTTGGTAAATAAGATAATTTATTCAAACACAAAAAAATTCTCGTAACCTATATTCAATGAATATATATAAACCATACAGTCTATATGACACATATTTTCTATTCTATACAAATTATTATATTATCTTAAAATATTAATATAATAATATTAGAATAAATAGTTATGAAATTTATTTTTGACTAAAACTCATTGTCATTTTATACAATAAAGTTTATGTTTTTTAAAATACACAAACCACAAATTATCAAGTTTGTTTATTAAGTATGATTGGTTTTTAAAATTTTATTCCCATTATTTTCATTTGAAATCATTTAGCAATTTACAAGAAAAGGAAGGCACTAAAATAAGTTAAAAGAAAACAAAGTAAGAGCTCAAATTAATTGTTATGATAAACATTTAATTTTATCTATAAAATGTATTAAAAAAATATGTGCAATTTTCTTAATAAATAGTCAACTAAAATAAATATCTAAAGAAAAGCTTTATTTTCTTTGTAGTAACTACATTTAAACTCTATGATACATTTGAAATCAATGAACTACATTATATAAGAAACACATGCCAAATTTACATTTTAAAGGTAGGTAAAATTTTGCTAGAAATATGTTATATTCATTTAATTGCTTAAATTTAATACAGATCAATAATAATTATCATTATTTAATTTGGCAAATCATTCACCTTCTGGATAAAAGTTTAAAAAAAATGATATAGTTATAAATGGCAACTTTTAAATAATAGAAAGGATTAAAATGTGCTTAAATTTTTCCTTAGTTTTTAAATACAAATTTTCTCTCCTAGTTATTTAATAAAATTAAAAAGGAGCAAATGAAATAATTATATAATGTGCATTATTCTTACTTAAGTATGGATTATTATGAAATATATTCAACTTTAGTTAAGAAGAGAAGTGGGAAATGAAAAAGTTTTAGCAAATGAAAAATAATTGTTTCAACTATGCTTGAGCTTTGTGTTTGCATTAGTTACATTTTCAGCTTTTCAGACAACTCTAATTGTATGCAAATTAATAATTTAAATATCTCTCGTCATAATTTTTCATTTTCAATGATAATAAATATATTTTTAAAAAGATAATTATAAGTACTATCAGAACTTAAAAGTTTATCTTAAACACATTGTCAAAAAATTATTATATTTTTAAATAATATTTAATATTTTTATATTGTTATACTGTAATATGTTATATTGTTATATTTAATAATGTTATATGTTAATATTTCAAATATTTATGATGTGTTAAACAAAATATCTGGGATAACAACAATTGATTCCCACGCACAATAATATGAAGAGTTCAAATTTTCTGACTATCCTCTGCTTTGACTGGGAATGTATAATTTATGGAGAAGAAATTTTTATCAAATAAATATTATATGTAATTAAAGTGCACAATGCAGGTTGAAAAAAAATTTAATAAATAGCAAAAAGAATCATATATTGTATAAAAGTGCACAAAAATAAAACAAAGAATCAATAAGTACACTTTTTGTCACCGCGTAGTAGACATCTTGATAGCTGATGGCTTTATAAAGCATTTTGTATCCACAGGGTAACTTCAACAGGGAAGACATTTCATATATAGTGGATCATATTCACCAATTTTTCGTATTGTTTCTCCCATGCGACACCAATTTTTCGTGTCACATGAGAGAAAACATGGAAAGCTGCCAAACAGCCATCCATTCAGATATGCAGGCAGAAGTGAGAAAAATAACAACCACCTCTATTTGTTTAACAATTCGGCTGGGACCGAACCCGGGATTTAATGCTGCGAAGAGCACTGTCCACTACTAGGCAACAGAATCCCTGGCTATGAGCATGCTTAAAATTATTTTGGTATCCAAATCCTAAACCTCTGAATTCTTTTGAGAAGGTTTGTGACTAATTTATTCATAAAAATATTATGCTTAAAAATTCTTCTACTTTTTTCGTTAATTATTAATAATTATTTTGGAGTTAATAAATTTTCCCGTATTGTTCGATGTGTTAAATTCATAAGCAAATGTTTTTTATCGATAAAGTTCTTACATTTCATAGGATATTTTCATATTGAAACCACTCTTAAAATGAAAAAATTTCTTAGCTAGATTTAACAATGACAGGTTGACAGTCGATTACATTTTTATTCTATTATGCACTTCCAAATTATTTTCATTATATGAAGCATCTTAAACAAAATTAACTGTTATTTACATTACAATGAAACAGTGATAAAGAAAATATAATATGGTTTTAATTTTTAATTATGTTTAAAATTATAATCTGATAGAAAAGTAAAAATCGACTATAAGTAAATGACAGAAATGGATAACAGATTAGAAAATAGCGCATTTTATTAATTTTAAATTTACTTAGTTGTTATTAATAAATCTTCAATATACGGGTATAATGTATACGAAATTAAGTAATATGAATTAATTTCATAAATTGTAATTTCAATTTTAGTGAACTTTCTTTTCATTTTAATTGTATTTATATTGAAAGTAAATAATAGTTCATTAAAAACAACTTTTAGATTTTTATTTCTTGAAGGAAAAGTATTTTTAAAAATCATCTCCATAAATAATAAAAATTCACAAATGGCTGATGAATTTCATAAAATATATTTTTATCCTTTTCTTTCGCTTAGCATTGAATTTATAGATACATTTTTTCATACGACTAACAATATTTCGATACAGTGACGTATAAAATATCCACAGTAATCCAAGATATACGAAAAAAATTTCAGTTTCTCGGGATGATTGTATGAAATTCGAGAAAAATTACGAACCAGTTCTTCAAAAAAATGCAATCAATATTTATCTAGAAACTTTCTTCCAATATATTTGAAATTTTTCCTTCGCTCTAACAGAAGAAAGGTCATTTTTTCGCCTACCTTGCTGTTTCCTTTTTCTTTAGAAAAGCATTTAATTTAAATTTTTGTTGAGAATTTCAAAAATACTTCAAACTTTCTTTCATGCCAGTTATTTATTGTTAGCGCATGGTTTTTGAATTCAACAATTCTGTTTATGTTGTTTTTTAATGGGAAACTGCAATGAGATTAATGCGTTTAGCATTAATCAATTCTTATAAATTTGTAGATCAACCAATAAAATCTTATGGTTTTTTTCCTTCCTCTTTTTTATACTTATTTAATTTTTTTTCTTCCTATTTACTTTATGTAGGAATAAACTTGCTGAATAATTTTGTAAACAGTAAGAATACTAAGTGATTTTTGATGTCGATAAAATATATGGTATCTGTACAATATAGCAATTATTAAATAATTTTGTTTTATCTTTACGGTCCATAAAATACATTAAAAATCCCATGTGCCTCTTTATTTATCATCTTCTGCATTTTAATGATATATTATTTTTTAAATCATTTAAAATAAAAACTAATATTGAATTATCCATTAATTAACTTTTACAGTAAGCTTGATAAAAATTAAAATTAAAAATACTGTTAAAACTAAAAATTTTAAATATTGTGCATTTAAATGCGGAAATGAATTCAAAATATATACTTACAAAACTTGTTGCAATAAATTGCTATTTACCTTCTAGAAATTTTTAAAAAGATTCTAACATTATTCGAATTTCTTTCCAAATATGAGTGCAGGCTCATCCACAAAGATAATTTAAGAATGTTTTTTTCAAATTATCATCAAAAAATTCTGTTAAGAAATCTTCATCGCCTTCAACGACATCAGGTCAGAAAAATTATATTTTGTTAGAATTTAGAATAAAAGTTTTAATTGCAATTAATGTTCATAAATATTCAATTCTAATAAAAATCTTTCATGAATTTTACAATTCTGCTTAATAATTTCCTTATTCGATGACCATTAAACACAAAAATTAGCTACTTAATTATATAGATATTTTTGTGAATTTGTCCAGAGACTTTTATAATTTTTACTCTCATAATTATTTATCCTTAACAGAAATAAAGAAAACAATGAAATATTCTTCTCTAAGAATAAAAGTTAAAATATATTCTGGAACTACAAAAATTCTGAATAAAATTAATTCACTTTCTAGTTTTTTATATTAACTTGAGTATATTAAAATGTTTGCATGGATATATTTTTTCTCTAAAACCACTTTTTATTTTTCACCAATAATTAAATAAAATAGAAATAATTTTTAAGTCATTTGGTGGAAAAAATTTCCTTGAGGTTTCTTTAAATTTTTGAATTTAATATGTGCATTTTAGTTAATATGCAATTCACCTTAGTATGTATAAAATAGGAAAATGTTAAGAATTCTTGGTTTTCTTTTATATTTTATGTGTCACAAATATATGATTAAAGTACATAAAATATATTTTAGAACAAATTCCTATTTTATATTTTGTTATAATTCATCGTGAGTTAGATAATATGCAAGTTATTTATGTTAACCTTTTTGTAAGCGTATATTTAAAAATCCTGGCTCAATCCTTAATTTTGAACGTTGAAATTGCGAATATAACTTGTTTATCACAAATTTGCAGTTAAAAAATTCACACATTTCTATTCAGATTTCTTGAATAGACAAAATGAAAAAAAGAGAGCTTTAAATGACTTCCTTAAATGTTTCTAAAAGTTTAAATTTTTCCTTTTTATACCTCAGTATTCCAGCTGCTTATGTTATCAGAAGATTTGATTTCTCTTGTTGCTTACATTTGTTATCATTACAAGTGTAATAGTACAAAACTAGTTTTTCTAGAAAATTTTACTTGCTTTTCCTTTCTTATTTAATCGAATTAAAATCGAAACCGTTTTTGATACTTTATTTTTTAAAATTAATGTGTTTACTTTACTGAATCTGAGATTAATGAAATTAGAAGGCCCTGTGAATCATTGAGCTATAATTTATATTATTATTAAAAATAAAATCAAGAATCTCTATATTATAACTTAATCATATGTTTCTTTTTTCATACAGCCCTGAATATTTAAAATTAATTTGTAATTTTATTTTAAATCAATTTCATGATTAAGAGTCTAAATAAGGGCCCGAGAATATTCAATTAACTTCTTTAATTTCGTACTGTTTCGATAATTAAGATGATCGTAATATTACAATGACTATTATTATTTAGCTAATGGAATTCATAAAAATTATCCTGTATAAATTACATATTTCTACCTATCTCTTTTTAACGTGCTGAAATTAGAATAAAAAGTAATTTATTACAATTTTTCATTAATTTTATTTCAAAGTTCTACTGAATACATGTTGTTTTTAATTTCAGTAATAATTCTATTTTCAAAAATTGTATTCTTAAAATTGTTTGCAAAATCAATAGTTTATATAAAGCATATCAGCTTTGAAATCTAACCGTACAATGGAATCAGTGTATGGCTCAATGAGCAATCAGAATATTTATGTCGATGTAAACTGTCAGGTTAACCATGACAGTTTACATCGACATAATATTTTATTAAAAATTCTAAATAAAAGATAGGTATATGAGCTTTTTTTTCCTTAGGCATAGACTTGAAAAAAATATTACTCTATAAAATGTGTTTCAGTAATTTCTAGTTGCACATATTACACAATTAGCAATAATAATAAAACGAACATGTCTTTATTTGATCTTTTAATAAATTTGAAAATTATAAATCCTATATTTATTACACCCTGTTTCTCACTATAAAACTTTAACACAAATTTTATAGAAAAAGCAAAACTGGTTTAATTAATAACTTGCTTTTGAAATAAAAAAGGCTACTATAATTTTATTTTATTTATTGATGAGGATCATGAAAACTAGATTTGGTCGATAACATTTAATTGTTTCTAACCTTAATTTGCGAAAAAGCTCTATATATCGCTATATTCAATACTAATATCAAAATTATTGATGAGTAAAGATTAGTTTAAAAAAGTATATAATGGGCAATATTAAAATTAGAGATTTTGCTGTAACATGACTATTTGCATTCTTTGTTATACTCACAGCTAGTGTTTTAAATTTTGTGGTGCCATCTAGTGAATAAATGGATTTTCAATTTGAAGCTATTTTTAAGAACTACGAAACACAAGTAAAAAATTACATTGCATATGTTTTTCTAATAGAAAGTGTTATCCTTTCTAAAAAAATATAAATAAATAATTTCTTATATTATATGCAATTAAAATTTTCTCTTTTTTAACTAATAACAATACAGAAAATATTAATAATGAATATTAAGTTTCAGATTGAATTTAATCGCTATGAAATTAAGTTTTATTTGAATTTCAAAGAAATAAAGAACTAACATTTTATATGAAGTAAATGATGCTAAGTTTGATAAAATTTTACTTACTTTTTTTTTTAAAAAAATTCATTTTCTAAACTCATTGAATTCGTGGAAAATCATCAATCATACCAGCGATTCATTATTAGAATATAACTTTGGCAGTTCAATATACACTGTAGCATCAAATATGATAGCATAATGACTTTTATTTAGACTTTTCTACCTCTAATTATCTTCATTACATTTCATTTAATTTTATTTTTAGTCTTATAAGCTTTCACAGATTTTTTAAAGTTCCTAGTACATATTTCAAAGTATTATTGTTTCCCTTATAAACATTAGATGGCAGCACATAATACCGTGAATTACACAATTCTAAGGATTTTAGTATAATAAATATGTTTAACATAATTTCTTTTTTCGTTTTAATTTTTCTTATTTAAAATACATTTTGTACATATTTTGTTTTTGCACGCTTGATTTTATCCCTTGCTTCAAATAATTTTAATAACAATATCATTAATTTTATGAGCTAAAAGTTTAGCGGTTATGTAAAAATAAAAATATTTAATATGTAAATGTCTTGTTTCCTTAAAATCAAAGTATTAAAATAGAAATTTTTAATAGATATCTTAAGTGGAGATAATTTTAATTGTTGAATTAAAGTAAGTAATAATAAAAAAAAATTAAAATACTAATATATGAAAAATTTTAGAATTTTATAAGCAAATTTATTAAATTTTTAGTATCTAGAATTTATTTCAAAAACATTAACAGCCAAACACAAAATTCAATTTTTTTTTAACTGAATCGTCTAGTAAGCTTAACTGGTTTACTTACAGCCAAAAAAATTTATTCAAAATAAAATGATCTATTTAACTTTAAATTATTCATATTTATAATTTTTAGTTGAATTTTTAGTGAAATAAAATAATAATATCAGTTATTCAAATATGTTTTAATCTTTTGTATACAAAAACAGTTTCATCAAATTGTTAGAATTATTATTAATCATTGGTAGAATTATTTTCGTGAAAACTGTATTTCTATTAAAAATATTTATAAAAAGCTTATATTTACTGTATCATATATAATAGGTACATTTTCTTTTTAAAATTTAATGAAATTATGTATGTTTTAAATATTATATATTCAGAAACTATCAGACTATCTACCTGACCTAACTTTGTAATTACTTTAATGTTTGATAGGCGGCACCACTATATTTTTTAAAATTAATTTTATAACACTTTGCTGAACATTTATTATATAACTTATATAATATGTATTAAATAATAATCGTAAAAAAAATTCAGTAAGATGTATTCAATATAATATTAAAATATTATTTGAATTAAATAAGATAATAAATTTAATAGAAAATAAATTTTAAATAATAAAATCTGTTACTTTATTTTATCAATGATTTAGTCATATACTTCCCAAATGTCATGCAACATACCAAAAAAGGAGTACTATATTGTTTTGCAATATCCAAGATGCTGCGACAAGATACCTTGGTAACATTTCTGTAAGCGTACTTCCATATTGCAATGAATCTTCTTTAAAATATCCTTTAAACATCAGATTTTTTAATGTTAGCACCATTTGAAGGGTTCACAAGATGTTCTCGTGATCAAAGATGAGATAAGAAATCTCGAAATATTAGCCTTTCTATTACTTCACGGTCGATTATTGATAGCAACGTTCAAGAGGGTATTCTTCCGATGATGAAGAAAGGGTGTTCTAGTTTGTCATAAGCCGATGTTCCTTCTATTCGTTTAATCTAATTTCTTTGTAGCTTTTGTTTTCAGCGTCAGAATATTTTAATGAATGCTCGTTTCCGCGTTCTTTTTTTAAAAAGATGTGCCCCTAGTTGCATTTTCGCTTTCTATGTTGACTTCATACTCTGAAGCCATACTCTAATACTAACATTGACTACATACTTTGAACCACCGAGCAGTATACGTTTTTTAAATAAATTCACACAGATTGAACCAGTCGTAAATAGTACTTTTTAATTTGCTTATAAATTCGTAGGGGGTCATTTGAGAAGTTTTATAGCCCTAATAATAACTATGTTCCATTAGCTTTGAAAAAAATGTTGTTAAATCGTCAGTTAAAATCCTCAGGCGCATACAAAAAAGTACTTGGCTTTCTAATTAACTGAAAGGCATCCATTGTGGTAACATCTGAGACTTTTGTATGCCTCCTTCCTTTTTCTCACTTTTGCCATTCTGAATCTTTCCTCTAAACTTCAAATATACAGGAAGGTGTCTTATGGTTGTAGTGATCGAAGAAATTAAGCACTTGCATTTTCGATAGTTATCGAAGCATAAAATTTCCTAACTTTTATTTCAAACGAGCGATAAATGATGCAGAAAATGTGTAAAAATTAACACCTTAACCGACTATCCCGAGTTAACTTAGGCAAAAAATTCTGTGCGTTTACGGCTATCCCGAACCCCTAGGTAGGAGCAACTGGCTAAACTGCAATGCTTCAAATTCAACCCCAAGAATTGATGGATTGCCATGAAATCGCGATTTGGGAACTCACTTACTGAATGGTTACGGTTGATTTAACTAATGCGAGCGTAAATCGGAAAAGCTGAGAGATATTTTTAGAAACAATTTTTAGAATCCTCTCCTTCAAGGAAGCAACAGCTATATTACTACGTTTTATTTTTCTATATTTGTTCTCATTTAGATATTCATAGTTAATGACAATGTAATTATTGCAATTTATAAGCAATGTATATAAAACTTATTTTCACTTTTTCGATCAAATTAATTTTTACATTTTTAACATTGCTTAGTTTCTGTGTATAATATAATTTTTGCTTAGGTGTAAATTGGATAGAGTAAAAATATGTAAATATATGACTTCGTGGCACGGTTAAAATATAAGGAATCTATATTATTTAATTTGTTCAAAAATATGAAATTTTGAGAAGTTAGAAAATTTTTATTAAAATTATAATGGTTAAAATAAAATATAAATTGGATGTTTTTTTTTACCCCTTTAACTTTATAAGCGAATTAAGTATTTCAAACAATTCTGCAATGATTTTTTTTTACATAGTTCTTTTATATTTACATTTTATTAAAATTAGATTATATATTTTTTCTGCGTTTAATTAATCCTTATGATCTTTCGGGTTTTAATTAATTTCCAATTATACCTAATTTTAATTCAAAAAGTGAATAATTTATTAGTAGAATCATCATTTTAAATGCTTATATATATTATCATAAACGATCGATAAGAATGGAAAATCTTAGTTTTTAAAAATAGGTTTTTATGTAAATAAAACAATAAATCTAATAACACTTTTTGTTGAACGTTAAAAAATAGCATTGCAAAATTAATTATCCTCTCATACTTGATTTTAAAGTGAATGGTAAAACTTTAAATATATACAATTTTAGCATTCAAATGTAATTAGTATATTTACATTTTTCTTCAAAATGAAATTAATTTCATAGAAAAATAATATTTATGCAACTATTTCAAAATATACATATACATTTATAAGAAAATAGAAATAAGGTTTTGGCATGATGCATACATTTACTGAAGACACTTACAAATATAATAAATGAAGATATTTGCAAATTCATATTTTAATTATATTTTCAAGTTTATTATTTGTTATAATTATAAAAAACAATTAAAAATATGAAATATAAAACGAAGGATAACAGTCAAAACATAAATCTTAACATAATGAAATTTAATTTTATTTCTATATCGTAATATCTCGTTAATAATTTTTGTCTGGAATCAAATATTCAGATTTATAAAGTACGGTTTTTTAAAACAATATTAATTTTCTAAAATGTTCAGTATTTCCACCATTATTTTAGGGGGATTCATTATTTTTTTTCTGTTATCATTATTTTTTCATCTGTGAAATAAAGATAATTTGTAAACTCTCAGTCAAAATATAAAATTATTCAAACGCCATATCTTAGAACATAAATTTAATTTTTCAAATTTAGATAAAATGTAAAATCGTTTTCTACCGATCCCAATTGCATTTAAATTTTTTTATGTTGATGTTTTATTGTTTATGTGCAGAATTTTTTATAGAAAATAAAATCTTTAAAATAAATCATGTGCATTTTAGTTTTGGGCACTTTCTTTTAATCTTTCTCTAAATTTGCTTCTTGTAATCATTTTCATTTTAAGGCGGTTATTGTCCAGTGAAGGGAAAACAAATGCAGAACTTATCTGAATATGTGAAAAATACTATTGTGTGCATAAATAATACAGTTAAAGATTCCCCATTTATATTTTGGCTTTTATTCTCCCTTTGAATGACAAATTTTCATAAGAGACAAACTGTTTTTAATATTTGTGCAAAAAAATTCAGGAAATATATATATATATATATTAAAAGATATATAATAACAACATGGATTCTCGTACGGAACGATATTTTTTATATAATTAGAAACAGAAATCATTCGGTACTAAAAATTATGAAACATTGAATGAAGAAATATATTACACAAATACATATAATATACATTTACATTCACAAAATTTTTCACCTAAAAGTTCAACTGAAGTCTATTATTAGGCAATTAAATTAGCTTTTATAATTTTTTAAATTATTAAAAATATGCAATTTAGTCCATATTCTTCAGTTTGTATGTGCTAAAACAACAGAACCATTTTTTTAACGATTTTGAAAGTTGTTTGATGATTTTGGAAACAAAGTATTAATTTTGAAAAGTATCTGCAATGAGTAAAAGCAAATAATAATTAGATAGCAAATTAATTACTTATAACAGCTATTTAAAATCATCATAAGTATAAATATCGGGGAAACTTCAAAAACAGGTTGTTTTTTTTTTATACTTTATTTAAAATAAATTAAATAAATTAATTTTTCTGTTAATAATTTTCAAAACAGTTTAATAAAATTCATATTTAATGGGATAAAAAATTATAATAAATATATGTCGATATTTTTCAGTAGAGCTTACTAAAGTAAACTACTAGCACATTGTGATTATTTCATATGATAGCGATTGATGGACTTCCTGGCTGTAAGTCATTAAAATGCGATTAGGGTAAAGCGGAAATACGTCCCATCAAGAATTAGAGGCTTTTGTATTCTTGACAAACGCTAAAGGGGGGAGATCACGCTGCAGTGAAAGCCAAAACTAATTTGTTACCATGAAGCAAAAATGAATCACTTTCTTCACCGAATTCCTGCCGATTAAGGGGTTAAATAAGCGCCACCTATTGATCTGTAATGTCACTACATTGTTAAATGATTTAGAGAGGCTATAGAAAGAATATCGTTCAGAATTACAAACTTTCAAATTTTTAGAGTCCCTTCGTTTTTACATGACATAAATATATAAAATAGTACTAATAAATTAAAGAGTAAAGACTAAAATGTATAAGTAAGAGACAAAAATACTAACCATAAAAAACGGAGAAATGGCTTAACATATTTTCTTCAATAAAAAGTAACACTAATTATTGTAAACATGAAATACTTATTAATAAACAATAAATTAACCAGATTTTATATTCAGTACTTAAGCATTACAAAGTTGAAAATGTCTTTTTCATCCGTGCCTTACTAAGAATGTAGACAAATATTTAATTATTTCTTCAAAATGATCTAACAATCAATGGAGATCAATGGAAACTTATCACATAGAAAATATAAATAATCCATTTTGCTCACAGTCAAGGAAAATCATACCTATTCAAATAATATTACATTATAAAGAGATTTATTTTTGAGTGAACGCAATAACCTACATTTGAAATTACTTCAAACTCTTAATGATCAGAAGTGTAGAGAAGACAATACAGATCCTATAGTTATTCCATAGACTGTCATGATTTGAAACACATTCACTTTACAAGCATATTACATCTGCCTTTTTTGGTTTTTGCTAAATAAAACAATGTTGAAAAATGATTATAAATAGGCTGGACAAATTTCTGAAATGTTCAACCGGTGTTAAAGTCAACCTTGTTCTTTAAATCAACAGCGAGTTTTACTTCAAGTATTCCTGAGCAAGTGCAACATCGGCAAACAGCTGATCATTGTTTATTTCCATATTAAATACATTAAGAAGACTGTTATTAATAACTACAGCAGAAGTTTTGGCATTTTACCAAACAAAAGCATTTGTTTTGGTCATATTGATCCATGAAAACTGTTCAACGTTTGTCAAACTATTCTCTTAGAGGCCTAAGTATGAAAAGAATCTTTCATAAAAGTCATCCAAATTTTCTTTCACACTATTACGATCTTACTCATCTAGATTCTTGTCAGTGTTCTTTGTTCATTTATAGTTTTACAAAGAACCAAAGTAATTGACAAAATAATTATCGAAATAATCCTTCACAATTAATTACTTTTAGATTTTTGAGTCATCTATAAATATTTACCGAAGCATGAAGTAAACCGGACAAGACACCGAGATTTTGTCAAAAAACTGGGACTGTGCCAGTCAAGCCAGGACGTCTGGAAAGCATAGTTACAATTTATAGCTATCAAGCTCTTTGAGCTTATAAAATAAGCATGAAATTCTCTCAAGATTCATATTGTTATCATTAAAGGTGAGAACTAAATTTTTTTGTGATTTTCAAAAGGAAGAGATTTATATTTAGTGTTCCTTTAATATTACAATTTATAATACGTTCACAATTCATTGATTATTAATACTAATGAAATTCTCTTAAATATTTACTTTAATTTTATTTAATAATAAAATATCCTTAAT
>JAPDSC010145747.1:0-11235 GCA_026290005.1 Latrodectus geometricus
TGAAATTAATAATGCAGAAATTCAATCTATTGAGAACTATAGCCCTTTTGAAATCATTAATTTCCACAGACCCAGGGCCGTGCTGCTTTTAAGCCCAACAACAAACTAATTTAGTTCAAAATAAATTTTTTTTTTTTTTGACATTTTTTTTTTTTTCAATTTCTTGCTCATTGCCCTTTATAGGGGTACTGAGTTGAATACATTTTTTGTTTGTAAATATTTGTGTATTCTTTGTCTATAATTTAAGAAATAATAAATAATTAAAATAAAAAATAAATAAATAAAATAAGTACTATACAGTTCTATGTGTTTATTGTATCTTGATTTTCAATTTACTATTTCTCTCTTGTAACCTTTGTATTTATTTTGTTTGGAATTCTATAATTCATCATGCAGGAACAATTTATTTTATTGGGAACACTTATCTTAATATGAATCTACTGTCTATCTATGTTTTTGAAATAACTTCTTAGGAATAGAAGGGATATGGCCCTCTGGGCTAGAAACCTAACAATAGCTAGACCTCTGTCTCTCCTGCAGGAAGTAGAGAACGCGGCGCCTCCGAAAGAAAGAAAGGGTTTGTGAGGTACGCGTACTCATGAGTCTTTTATATTGAAGTAAAAAGGTTAGTAACAGTCGGAATTAATTTATGAATAATAAATGAACAATAATCAACTAGAAGTAAATGATAAAGAAAAGAATATATATATATTAAAAGTCAACGCTCTTTAAGTTACATTTGCAATTTATTGCTGACGTCATTTAAAGTTGAGAAACTGTGGGCGCTAGTTTAAGTCTAATATACAACGGTACCATGATCAATTTAAGATTTGTTGAGTATGATATTTCGGTTTTATTCTTGAATATAGATATCGTTTTTCGATTATCGCAATTCAACATACTTGTAAACATTATTTAATAAAAAAATTAATTAGTTAATTTCAATGAATTTATAATAACAATTCATCAATATTTATTATAATTCATATGGTTACCAAATAAAAATTATATATAGTGGTCCTTGAAGTTTTAAAGTTTGTCTCGATCGCTGTGTCCTAGATAACGTTTTTATAATTTAATTTGATTGGAGAAAAATTTAAAAATAATTTTGTTTTGAGAGTGATATATTACTAATATTATCAATAAAGTATGTTATTGAAGTAAACCATGCTATATTTTAATTTACCTAAGAAATATAAATTGTTGAGACTGTTTCCTCACGTGAATTACATCATCAATTAACTCGTTCAAAACATACAGATGCAATTTTAAAAACTAACTTATCGATGCTATTATTACTCTTTTATTCAAAAATTACTTTAAAAATTAATTTTAAATATAATAAACTTCTGGGAGGAAATTTTTTAGGTCGAAAATTTATTTTTTTCGAACAACTTCTTGTCTCCCCTTATTTTAAAGATTTCAAATTAGTTCTTGTAGTAAAATTTTTCAGTTTATCCCTTAAAATTCGCCAAGTGGAAAGTTTTGAATTTCATGGTCAAAACTGTGCTTAATTGGTTTTCTGCTGTCTCACTGGACAGGAAGTCGTAAACTTCCCTTTTCAACTATCTGTTTTACAAATAGAGGAGCCGGTATTATATGAGGTGCTTTTAAATTCTTCCCTGGACAAGTGGATGGGTTCCTGGAATTCATTTTCCTTTGGAATTTCCCACCCTGAAACTGTATAGCGGCTCATATTCCCTGCAGCTGGACAGGAAGTCGTAAATTTACCACCCACAAGTAAGGGGGAAACAGTGTTATCAGTCACAATTGTGAGAAAATGTTTGTCAAAATATCCAGAAAAAAAGAAGTATTTCAGTAAAGCCATTTTTAAAACCATGTGTTAAATAGTTGCTTAAAAATAAAAATTAAAAGGAGGATTATTCCTAATGTTTTTAAAACTGAGAGCAATCAAACAAAATTGAACTTAACAAAACTCACGAAACTTTAAAAATCACTTCAAATTTTCGAATTCTAAAGCTTTAGCAAGAGGGGAAAAATGTCCCTTAATGATTCACTCGTAACACATAATAATATAATTTATAGCCTAATTTAACATAATACAAAGCTTTCAAATAATATACCTCGAGATTTTCTCTACAGAAATAAGAGTTAACATTTCCTTGCATAATTAAAGAAAACTTAAAACTGGTACATTTGAAACATTTCAAATCTTCTAACATTAATATATAGGAAGAATATAAAAATAATTTTTATTAACTATTGGATAGTTATGTGTACGTATTATAAATTTTTGTCGTTGTATCTCACGATTTAATTCAGTTGTTTTCTAACGATATTTCTTATTTTATAGATAGTTGTCCCTATTTATTCATAGTGTGCGAAGGAGAAACTGGAAAATTTCCAAACACTTTTCCAGATAGATATATATGCAGAAAAAGAATGTATACATTATATCGCTTGACAGACACTAGTATCGAACTCAGGGCCTTTTATGTTATAGATGGTAATACTAACATGAATAAGATACATACATGACACACATTTGCAACATTGCTGACTTTATATGCTTTATTCCACATTGTAATCATTCCGCTACTAATAATACTGCTTTATTTTATTTATTTATTTATTTTTGCTGTCTAATAACACATTCACAACTCTCTATAACAGCTATAAATATCATTTTACTAATCGTTCACATAATGCATTTGAAATTACCTGCTTTGTTTGCGTTAGTTGTAATGATTTTTTTGATGTCAATTTAGGACAATTTGCCTGGTCGACTGGATTTTACTCAACTTCTTTTTTTGCTTAATCATATAACTATTTGTTTTTCTTACTGTTATTACTTTTTTACTTCTATAATTGATTTCTTTCATTCTTAAATTTGTTGGCATGTTATGGCTCAAAAACAAAATAGCATACAAGCTACGTGCGATTGCGTATACTGAAAAGTATGGAAACGGAAAAAACTACTGAATTTTATAGATTTATCTCATTAATGCACGAAAATGAAAAATTTTGAACTTGCACTAATAAGAAACAAACAATGATCATCTGACATTTGTTGTGCCTCCTCAAACAACTGTATTTTCCAAAAGTATAATAAGCGCTACTTAAACAGTAAAAAGGGAGTTTTTAAAGATATTGTGAATAAAATCTTGCAAAATACTACATTACTTCATACTTAATATATAGTGTAAATTCATTATTACGCTCAAAAAATGTATATGAAAAAAGTGGTGCATCTGTATCGGCCGGCAAATACGGTAGTTATTCATAATTTTTTTAATAGCTTTTATCAGAAATAAAATTCCTTTATTTTTGACAGTAAGATTTCCTGTATCGATTCAGAGGTGTCCAGTTCATAATCTGTAGATTATTTCAAAGCTAGAAATCTCAACTGGTATTCCTTACCACTTCATATTTTGTTTTCTTTTTCTTAATTTAAAGTGATGTGAACTGAAATGTGCAATAAAATTTGTCCCTTTTTCTAAATGAAAAATATTATTGAGCTCTAAACATATCTTTGAGATTCAAAATATAGTATTCTGAAATAAGGTATTTGTAATTTTTCACTTTTTATATTTTATTCTAAAATTTAATTCTTAAGTTTTTGTCATAAATAATCTTTAGATTTGACTTTGTAATTTCAATTTATTGAAAAGTAGAAAGTACCACCATTTTTCTTAACAATTCGTCGTAGGTCAAGCTGTTCACATATTTTTGTTCTTCGAGTCATAAAATATTTTAAATGTTTTTTCAGCACAATTTAAAATATTTTTTATTATTATATTTTTCAAGAACTGCCTTTTATCAAGTAATTTTTAGTGGATTTTTTAGTTTTACTCTTATTTTTCTGAGATGTCTAGAGTGGAGGTGGGGACTTTCTATATATTAAATATAATCGGAAGAAAGGAGTGGGGGGTTTGTGAAATATCAATTTTAAAAAGATTAATTTATTATGGAAATCAGACACTACTGAAGGTAATGTTGACAGTACAAATTATTCATCAACACTACTGCCACTAACATAGGAATAACCAAAGGAATTAAGCTATCAGTAAGAACTAGTGTTTCTGTGTGGGGGCTCACTGCGCCTAGTGATTACCCTTCGGATTATCAGATCCTGAGTTCGATCCCAATCACTGGAGCATGTGTGTCGAGGTGGGTGCTTGGGAGTTTTCCTCTTTTGCGATACGTGAATAAGGACCACTATATATGAGAAGTTTTTTCAGCAGGATATTGACGAGGAATATGTTAAAAGTTAAGCATTTAGCAGTTAAGGTGTCCACTACGCAGCATCAAAGTATTTTAATTCGGGGATTATTTTCAACTTAGCTTAGACAGCCGAGATATTAACAAAATTTACGGTTAAATAGGCAATGCCTGCTTTAGACATGTATGGTTCAGTCCTTCCAGATTGTGTTTCACAGCTAAGTAAGTCTATGGTGACTAACCCAGTCCAACTGGCAGTGGAATGGTTAGCGCACTCTTACCTTCGATTCCCATTCGTGAATTCGATTCCTACCCCGGGATTGGATGTTTGCAGTAATTCGGAGTCTACTTTAAATTGAAGGTTTCGTTTAACTGTTTTTGGAAAATCTTTAGATAATATATTCAATAAACAATCACTTAATATATTCTTAACAGCTGCTTATCGCTAAAAGAATGAGCATGTAATTGACTCGATTTCTTTGCTTGAATTTAAGCAGAGTGGCATTTCGTATTTTTTAAATACTTCTCATATTGAAACTAATAGCTATGACAGTATGGGCGAACCCATTTGAATAAAAAAGGAATGGAGATGAAAATCCAGCCGAAGATACTAACTTCCTTGATTATGATGCTGCGGCGTTGTGGACAGTGATATCGCCTGCCAGAAACTCAGCTATGAAAATAAACTCATCAATATAACATATCTTATTTTTGAATGAATGAAAATCGGAACTAGCTTGACTTCGCATTAACTTTGCTTTCTTCTAAGGTGCTCCTCCTTTTCTACTTCTTTTAATTTATTAATTTATTTTTTTTTAATGTTAGCTAATAATTTTTGAGGATTTTTAATATTTGTTGCAAAATAATTTTACAAAATAAGCAAAACAAATTGTAAGAAAGGTTTTTAGTTTTACTGTAGAAAGGGGTTTTTTTTTTTTTTTTTTTTTTTTTTAAATTTGATTGTAAAAACGTTTTTATTTAGAATATCATTTTTTTCGGAATAGTTTTTATTCAATTTTAATTGCTTTTATGAAGATATCTATCCTAAAAACCTTGTAGTATATAAAAAAATATAATACTAATAGAATATATATTAATTTTAACGGAATAAAAAAAGGTTCTATTTTATGGGCCAGAAATTTTGAAAAAACGAAAAATGTTCAACTAAGGAATTGAATTCTCTCGTTTCAATTGTCATAATGTATAAAAAAAGGCAGGAGCAAACGCAATGCTGTAGCCCAACAGCTCTTTCATCTAAAATTTAGATGAAAGAGCTGTTTTCTTTTTCGAAAACAGAAATTTTTCGTTGCTGTTTCGTTTCCGAAGCCAGAAATTTTTCGTTTTTTTTAAATTTCTGGCCCATAAAATAGAACCTTTTTTTAAGGAATGGAAAAAAGAAACATTTCTTATGTATTATCTATTCTATCATTACTGATTCTGGTAATGAATTCTCTAGGAGTTACCTCATCGTAATTTTTACTGCCAAAATTAACCTTTGTAACACCGAAACTAGTATCTTGGACTTCAATTTTGATAAACTTTTCCCCTATAAAAAATTTAATTTGCTTATGTTTTAAAAAATAACTAGATCCCAGGTACAAAATGATTTTAGCGTCCCCTTCTAAATATATGAAAAAAATATTGTGTATTAACTGCATATTATATAGAATGTATTTGCAACAAGAATATATCAGCATGCAGCACCAAATTTAAAGTTTTCAGAAATAAAGTTTTTTTTTAGAGAACCCAGTTAGGTTATCAATTTTATACAAATTAAAAAATGAAAACTAGGGACAATTATTCATAGAATGTAAAATTATTTGAAAAGGTGTTATTCATTTTGTAATTGCTTTAACAAAGATTGTTTTAAAATAGAAAAGACATTAGTATATCTTTTAAATAAGCATATAAATGTATTTATTAACTATAAATATGTAAAATTATATATATACATTAACACAAATATTGTATATAATTATACATACAATATTTGTATATGAAATTATATGTGTATGTAAAATTATATACAATACATTAATATTAATAATTAATATATTTCATATGTTTTTCTGACCTTTGAGATGAAGTATGTTTATTAACTACTCCATCAAACTGAAAAATTTCAAATGTTTCTCTTTTCACACATTTAACAGATGAACATTTAATTTCGTGTTTATGCTTTGCAATAAGCTCGTACCAGGCACAATATGATAAACTTGTCGCAGATATACAGTGCCTAATTTCAACTAAGCGAAATGAATAGGATGGTCAGTTTTTGTTACATGAATACTTTGATTATTTTCGTCAGTAAATTTTTATTTTGTAAATATTAATATTAAGTTTGTTTTAGAAAAATTACATAATTTACTATTTTTTCTCGTTATCGAAAATAAATATATACGTTAATTTTGCCCTGCCATTGGTAGACCGCTTTCGAATTTTTAAATGTGGAGTAGACACCGGATCCCAAAAGTTTGGCCACCCTGCTCTAAGGGTTAGGTACGGGTCTTCTACTTGATCCCGGTTTTTAAATGACGTAGACCCGGTTACTTCCACTAACTGATTGAACCCAATTCCAAACCAATCATCGCTGGTACCAAGAGTGAGTCGCATCCTTCCATCCTTAATATATGCTAGAATAAATGCATGTGTTAAGAATATAAATCATTCTAAAAAGCAATTTTATATCATTCAAAAGAAAATAAACAATAATATGAAATATTTCCCCCAAATTCAGAGAAAAAAAATTCTAGTGTAACAAGATGCCCCCAACAAAAAATTATGCAAGAACAAAACATAACTTTTAATGCCAAGAAATGAAATTCATAAAAAAAGAGGCTAATAATTTCATCCAATTAACCAATAAGCCGTAATGAGCATAAAGCATGACTTCCAAAACAATTGCTTTTACACTAGTGTACAAAAATAAATACTGTTTCTCCTTCTACACGTGTTTTTCTCCTTCGCTGGTTTCTAAATTAAAAATTTCTAATATTTTTGAAATATATATTAAACAGTTTTTTCACATAATTTATTATTCGAATAATATTTTTTTAAGAAATAAGTCTTAGCAACACTTATTACATAAAAATATGTTATAAATATACATCAACAAACACGAGCAAATATTATTAATATTCTTTATTCATTCACTCTACTAAACAATAATATTTCTTTTTCAATTAAGCTTAAATTTACAATCTAAAATATCAAAAACATTGAAGTCAAACTAAAGCTTTTACGTCTGAAAATTAGTACCATAAATTTTAAAAATGTTAAAAAATAAAATTGCATTAGAAGATTATCCGCAAAAAAATATAAATAAATAAAAATAAATTTAAAATTTTTAACTGAAAATCATTTTTCTAAACTGTATGTTGTATAAAACTGTACTAAAATATTTTTTTAAATAAACTTTAAACCTATAATTTGATATGAAATTTACATATGTTTACAAGCATAATTTTTACATACATGCGGTTTTAACAGTTGCATTTTTGATTTTCTTTTAGAAGATCCTTTTGTTAAACTAGAATGAAAGCTTAGTAAAAGTATAAGGTAAGGTTGACTACCGCAGAAGCCAGTAAGGCTCAAGTTTCTATACTGATAACGCTATATTTCTGGGTATCGATCAAAATATTAAAATTCTTCTGTATTTACATATTTAGGAAATACTTGAAAATGTCAGTAAAAGCAGGCACTCAATATGATTTTGTAATCTCATTTATAGTATCGAAGCATTTTGAATGTTAACTAAAATAGTGCACATATCTCTGAATTTACAATATATTTTTGAGTTTCCTAATTATTGATGATAAAAATTCCTAAAAATTAAAAATAAATATCGATATTATTTGATAATAATTTAAAAATCGTTTGTTATTTCAATTTCCACACAATTTAAAAAAAAAAAAAAAAAAAAAAAAAAAAAAAAACTTGCAATATAAATTTTGGATTTTTTAATATGCATATAAGATAAAAAAAAAATAATAATAATTGAGAATTATCATTATATTTCTTTCCAAATGAAAGAATTAAAATACTTTTTTTCCTCTCTTTTCAATCTCGTACAAAAGCTCCTGGAATTTTTTATAATATTGTTTTTATTTCCTACAACACATATTTTGTGTTTATTAGTGAAATTATTCTATATCTGTGTGTTGCCATTTTTATATCTTGTATAATTCATGTCAAGTTAATCATTATACGAATAATCTTACATTAATTTATTCCTTTTTTTTTCTTTTGAAATGTTTTCCTTTCCTTGAATATTTATTTTGGTAAATGACGCGAAATGTTTGCATGGGGTGTTATATATTTCTTAGATTTTACAGTCATTAAAGACATTTTTCAAAGGATAAAAAAAAGAACTTTCACATATGGATTCTCTATCGAGTATCTTTATAGCCCACCCAGTGACTTAAAAATATGAATGTAAGCCGCCCAGATGTCTTTTTTACACGTCATTCGTCCCTTTGACACCATATAGTTGGCAACCTAGAAGACCTGAGGCTGCAGCGGAGCCTTACTTTATTGCTATTTACTTGGGTGTTGGGTTACGGAGCAAGGCCTTGCCGAGTTTTTGGGAAATGTTCAAAGATAACGCCGAAGACAGTGTTTTCACTTCCCCACCCCCGACGGACACACAAAGGGATGAGTGAAAGAAACCAGACTTGAAAAAAGGATTAGGGGAAGTGTAATGAATCAGTCAAGCACCGGAAGCCCCTCTGCTTGTCCCCGCAAGAGAACAGGGTGGCCCACTGCAGGTGGACAATAATTCACATCTATCCCTTGAAAATGTCAAATGCTCCATTTTGTCAGAATCCAAATGAGACTGGGTGGTGATTCTTCACTCCCGCCCTCATGGCATGTTTAAAATTCTGAAATATTGTATTTTAGATTAAATTTTAAATTATATTATTTTATTTATATTTCAGATTTATCAACAAACCAGTTAAGGTGTCTATTTTTCATTCAATATATTTCCTGAGCAATATATTTTTAATTTAGATTATTTTTCTGAGAATACAGAAAATTAACTTCAGTTTTTTGTTTATTTTTTACCAATCAATCTTGTTTTAGTAAATTGTTTGTTCGTTTTTGTGTGGTTACTGGTGCAAGGTCCAATACTTTACATTTATGCACCGAATTTTGTTTAAAACAAGAGATTCAGTTATGAAGGGCTAGTCAAATATATAAGATGAAGCATATTAAAAATTTAATAAAATATAACGAAGAATAAAAATAAATTTATCCCAACTATGATTTTTCCATTTCCTTATGTTAGTATTACTAAAGTTAGTATATAATATGATAAAAAACGCAAAATAGTGGTTTCTGGCGATTTTAAGTTCTAAGGTGTTTGAATATATTTTTTCGCCCAGTTATGAGAAGTGCAAAATGAAAAGTCATTAATTCAAATATTACATTAAGAATTAATTTTAAGTGTATATATAACTTCGTTTTTATTTATTTATTTATTTTTTTAAATAAATTCTATATATTAATAAAATAGATAAAAAGACTATTTCTCGAAATCGAAATAAAATAATTTTACCTTTATATTATCCATTATTAATTTTTAAATGTAATAATAATAATAATAACAATTTTTTTAATGGTTTAAAGCGTTTTTATATACATAGCATATGAAAATCGATCATAGATGTTTTCTAATTATAACATATAATCACCACTTATGCCCAGTGTTCATGAGTGATTAGTTAATTTGTCACACCACATAGTAAACACTGGACGGCCTATTATATGCTATAAGTTATTCTCCATTATGTAACTTGCCATCCCGGGGATCTTTCCATAAATAGACTGTATGCTGGTATTCTTAAGGAGGTAACCAAGAAAAAATTCCCTAGCACCCATATGTATGGACATCCATATACTGTTGTTCAATAATGGTTGTGATCAAACCAGTGAGTTTAGTTTTCAAAACTGTTATTCAATCATAGTATCCTTGGTTATGGTCATTATTAAAACTTCAATTTGATAAAGTCGTTGCGACATTTTCTAGACCAAACTCTCAAAACCCAGGAAATCGCTTCATAATTTTGAACCACTCTTAAATAATGAGATCTATACCTCAGTTGCCACACCCTGAGAAAGTCTGATGACCATGAATCTTAAAATACTAGCCCTTAAAATGACTTACTGTTAATATATACGTATTTTTTCTTGTAAAAATATTTTTTTAATGAAAATAATTACCATATATTTTTACTTTTCTTACAAAATAGTTTGAATCTAACAATTGACGCTTGGAGGGGGGATAAGTGGAGAGGGAGATGGAGTTATAATATCGACGATTCATTAATTTGCATGCGCTGTCTTCGTCGATAACCTACTTTATGAACTCAGTTTAAAAAAATTAAAACGTATATAATATAAGACTTTCTTAATGTAAATTATATCGCTTAAAAGAAAGAATTAATATTATTATAAACTATCCACACATCACGTATTTGCAATTTCAGATTCAATAAATTATTTTTGAGCATTTCCGTTGCTTTGTTTTCTTTCTAATTTGACTATGAGAAATGTGAAAAATTTAATGGAATTTACATTCTATAATAAGCTATAGTATTGCAAACATGATTTCCTTATTTCCATAAATTTTCTTAGTTGCAATGACAATATTTTAATTATTTCTTAACTAATTTATTGCTGTTATACTCATGAAAAATATGTTCTTTTTTATTTCTTAACTTGTAGGCGGAATTTTTTCGCTATTATGTTAACGTCGACATTTATTGAATAAATGGTGTGAAAATTTTCCACCATTTAATAAAATATTTAGTTCGAATTACTGGAATCAAAACAGAATGGATAAAATTTTGATGGAATAAAATATCCCGAATATTTGTTATATATTCTTTCCCTTAATATATATAGAATTCCTAATTTAATTAGAATGTAATATGTGTGAGGAAATGCTTAACTTGAAAGCTTTAATAAATTGATATAAAAGTAATAAATATAAAAAAAAATGTTCAGGTTCTTTTTTTTTTTAAACTATATGTTTATATAGATTATTTTTTT
>JAPDSC010145751.1:0-32646 GCA_026290005.1 Latrodectus geometricus
TGATTACAAAATAGTTGTTAAATACTTGTTAAAGGCATACAGTCAAAATTGTATTTTCCCCATGGTTAGTATATCAAAAAAGTATGAATATTTCTTCGTCTTTATATACTCAATACGTGAGAAATGAATAACCACACGAATATGACTTTGAAACAAATTGCCATAAGTCTATAAAAAATCAATCTATATTCAAATTGAAGCCTCCAATTCTTAAATAATAAACGCTTAACATTATTTCTTTTATTTATTTCATTATAAAAAAGTTGACATTAGGAGAAATCAGGGAATTTATTTTTGTATTAATAACATTGGGTGTTAATTTTGTAATATTGTGGTAAACAAAAATAGTTATTATTTTTACAAAAAACAATGTTTTAACTACGATGATTAGTCAATTTACTAACTGAAATAAACCTATAACTAATCCAATTATTTATTTAGTTATGAAAAATAATTTTTTTGAGAAAAACTTCTATAATGTAGTGTCTAAGATCTGTAACTGTTCACCTATTGTAGATTTATATTTAGCTAATCCTTTACTAAAATAGTTAAATATAGATTTTGATGATTTTTAAATAGTTGTTGAATACTTGTTAAAAACATACAGTTAAAATTGTATTTTACCCATGGCCAGAATATCAAAAAAGTGTGAATATTTCTTCCTCTTCTTTATGTACTCTATACAAGAGAAATGAATAACCACATGATTATGACTTTGAAACAAATTGCCTGAAGTCTATAAAAAAACATTCTATATTCAAATTGAAGCCTCCAATTCTTAAAATATAAACGCTTAACATTATTTCTTTTATTTATTTCATTATAAAAAAGTTGACATTAGGAGAAATCAGGGAATTTATTTTTGTATTAATAACATTGGGTGTTAATTTTGTAATATTGTGGTAAACAAAAATAGCTATTATTTTTACAAAAATCAATGCTTTAACTACGATGATTAGTCAATTTACTTACTGAAATAAACCTATAACTAATCCAATTATTTATTTAGTTATGAAAAATAATTTTTTTGAGAAAAACTTCTGTAATGTAGTGTCTAAGCTCTGTAACTGTTCACCTATTGTAGATTTATATTCGGCTAATCCTTTAATAAAATAGTTAAATATAGATTTTTATGATTATTAAATAGTAGATAAATACTTGTTAAAAACATACAGTAAAAATGGTATTTTCCCCATGGTCAGAATATCAAAAAAGTGTTAATATTTCTTCCTCATCTTTATGTACTCATTAAATGAGAAATGAATAACCACATGATTATGACTTTGAAACAAATTGCCTTAAGTCTATAAAAAATCATTCTATATTCAAATTGAAGCCTCCAATTCTTAAAATATAAACGCTTAACATTATTTCTTTTATTTATTTCATTATAAAAAATTTGACATTAGGAGAAATCAGGGAATTTATTTTTGTATTAATAACATTGGGTTTTGAAATTTGTAATATTGTGATAATCAAAAATAGCTATTAACTATACAAAAATCAAAGTATAAACTACCATGATTGGTCTATTTACTAAATTAAATAAACCTATAACTAATCCGATTATTTATTTAGTTATAAAAAATAATTTTTTTCAGAATAATTTCTATTATGTTGGTGTTATTTCTATTAAGCTCAATAACTGTTCACCTATTATAGATTTCTATTCGGCTAATCCTTTAATAAAATAGTTAAATATAGATTTTGATGATTATTAAATAGTTGTTACATACTTGTTAAAGGCATACAGTCAAAATTGTATTTTCCCCATGGTCAGAATATCAAAAAAGTATGAATATTTCTTCGTCTTTATATACTCAATACATGAGAAATGAATAACCACATGATTATGACTTTGAAACAAATTGCCTTAAGTCTATAAAAAATCATTCTATATTCAAATTGAAGCCTCCAATTCTTAAAATATAAACGCTTAACATTATTTCTTTTATTTATTTCATTATAAAAAAGTTGACATTAGGAGAAATCAGGGAATTTATTTTTGTATTAATAACATTGGGTTTTGAATTTTATAATATTGTAATAAACAAAAATAGCTATTAACTATACAAAAATCAAAGTTTAAACTACCATGATTAGTCTATTTACTAAATTAAATAAACCTATAACTAATCCGATTATTTATTTAGTTATAAAAAAATTTTTTTTGAGAAAAATTTCTATTATGTTGGTGTTATTTCTATTAAGCTCTGTAACTGTTCACCTATTATACATTTATATTCGGCTAATCCTTTACTAAAATAGTTAAATATAGATTTTGATGATTATTAAATAGTTGTTGAATACTTGCTAAAGACATACAGTCAAAATTGTATTTACCCCATGGTCAGAATATCAAAAAAGTGTGAATATTTCTTCCTCCTCCTTATATACTCAATACATGAGAAATGAATAACAACACGATTATCACTTTGAAACAAATTGCCATAAGTCTAAGAAAAAATCAATCTATATTAAAAATAAAGCCTCTAATTCTTAAAAAATGAACACTTAATATTATTTCTTTTATTTATTTCATTATAAAAATGTTGCCATTAGGAGAAATCAATGAATTTATTTTTGTATTAATAACATTGGGTGTTAATTTTGTAATATTGTAATAAACAAAAATAGCTATTAACTATACAAAAATCAAAGTTTGAACTACCATGATTGGTCTGTTTACTAAATTAAATAAACCTATAACTAATCCGATTATTTATTTAGTTATGAAAAATAAATTTTTTTTCAGTAAAATTTCTATTATGTTGGTGTTATTTCTATTAAGCTCAGTAACTGTTCACCTATTATAGATTTATATTCGGCTAATCCTTTAATAAAATAGTTAAATATAGATTTTGATGATTATTAAATAGTTGTTAAATACTTGTTAAAAACATACATTCAAAATTGTACTTTCCCCATGGTCAGAATATCAAAAAAGTATGAATATTTCTTCGTCTGTGTATACTCAATACATGAGAAATGAATAACAACACGATTATGACTTTGCAACAAATTGCCATAAGCCTATAAAAAAATCAATCTATATTAAAATTAAAGCCTCTAATTCTTAAAAAATAAACATGTAATATTATTTCTTTTATTTATTTCATTATAAAAAAGTTGACATTAGGAGAAATCAGGGAATTTATTTTTGTATTAATAACATTGGGTGTTAATTTTGTAATATTGTGGTAAACAAAAATAGCTATTATTTTTACAAAAATCAATGCTTTAACTACGATGATTAGTCAATTTACTAACTGAAATAAACCTATAACTAATCCAATTATTTATTTAGTTATGAAAAATAATTTTTTTGAGAAAAACTTCTGTAATGTAGTGTCTAAGCTCTGTAACTCTTCACCTATTGTAGATTTATATTCGGCTAATCCTTTAATAAAATAGTTAAATATAGATTTTGATGATTATTAAATAGTAGTTAAATACTTGTTAAAAACATACAGTCAAAATGGTATTTTCCCCATGGTCAGAATATCAAAAAAGTGTTAATATTTCTTCCTCTTCTTTATGTACTCAATACATGAGAAATGAATAACCACATGATTATGACTTTGAAACAAATTGCCTTAAGTCTATAAAAAATCATTCTATATTCAAATTGAAGCCTCCAATTCTTAAAATAGAAACGCTTAACATTATTTCTTTCATTTATTTCATTATAAAAAATTTGACATTAGGAGAAATCAGGGAATTTATTTTTGTATTTATAACATTGGGTTTTGAATTTTGTAATATTGTGATAACCTAAAATAGCTATTAACTATACAAAAATCAAAGTTTTAACTACCATGATTTGTCTATTTACTAAATTAAATAAACCTATAACTAATCCGATTATTCATTTAGTTATGAATAATAATTATTTTCAGAAAAATTTCTATTATGTTGGTGTTATTTCTATTAAGCTCAGTAACTGTTCACCTATTATAGATTTATATTCGGCTAATCCTTTAAAAAAATAGTTAAATATAGATTTTGATGATTATTAAATAGTTATTAGAAACGTATTCAATTTACATGATCAAAATTATATTTTCCCCATGGTCAGAATATCCAAAAATTGTGAATATTTCTTCCTCTTCTTTATGTACTATATACATGAGAAATGAATAACCACACGATTATGACTTTGAAACAAATTGCCATAAGTCTATAAAAAAATCAATCTATATTCAAATTGAAGCCTCCAATTCTTAAATAATAAACGATTAACATTATTTCTTTTATTTATTTCATTATAAAAAAGTTGACATTAGGAGAAATCACTGAATTTATTTTTCTATTAATAACATTGGGTGTTAATTTTGTAATATTGTGGTAAACAAAAATCGCTATTATTTTTACAAAAATCAATGTTTTAACTACGATGATTAGTCAATTTACTTAATTGAATAAACCTATAACTCCGATTATTTATTTAGTTATAAAAAAAAAATTTTTGAGAAAAATTTCTATTATGTTGGTGTTATTTCTATTAAGCTCTGTAACTGTTCACCTATTATACATTTATATTCTTCTAATCCTTTAATAAAATAGTTAAATATAAATTTTGATGATTATTAAATAGTTGTTAGATACTTGTTAAAAACATGCAGTCAAAATGGTATTTTCCCCATGGACAGAATATCAAAAAATTGTTAATATTTCTTCCTCTTCTTTATGTACTCTATACATGAGAAATGAATAACCACATGATTATGACTTTGAAACAAATTGCCTGAAGTCTATAAAAAATCATTCTATATTCAAATTGAAGCCTCCAATTCTTAAAATATAAACCCTTAACATTATTTCTTTTATTTATTTCATTATAAAAAATTTGACATTAGGAGAAATCAGGGAATTTATTTTTGTATTTATAACATTGGGTTTTGAATTTTGTAATATTGTGATAACCTAAAATAGCTATTAACTATACAAAAATCAAAGTTTTAACTACCATGATTCGTCTATTTACTAAATTAAATAAACCTATAACTAATCCGATTGTTTATTTACTTATGAAAAATTATTTTTTCGACCAAAATTTCTATTATGTTGGTGTTATTTCTATTAAGCTCTGTAACTGTTCACTTATTATACATTTATATTCGGCTAAACCTTTAATAAAATAGTTAAATAAAAACTTTGATGATTATTAAATATTTGTTAAAAACATACAGAGAAAATTGTATTTTTCCCATGGTCAGAAAGTCAAAAAAGTGTGAATATTTCTTCCTCCTCTTTATATACTCAATACATGAGAAATGAATAACAACACGATTATGACTTTGAAACAAATTGCCATAAGTCTATAAAAAATCAATTTATATTAAAATTAAAGCCTCAAATTCTTAAAAAATAAACACTTAATATTATTTCTTTTACTTATTTCATTATAAAAAATTTGACATTAGGAGAAATCTATGAATTTATTTTTCTATTAATAACATTGGGGTTTGAATTTTGTAGTATTGTGATAAAAAAAATAGCTATTAACTATACAAAAATCAAAGTTTGAACTACCATGATTGGTCTATTTACTAAATTAAATAAACCTATAACTAATCCTATTATTTATTTAGTTATGAAAAATAATTTTTTTGAGAAAAATTTCTATTATGTTGGTGTTATTTCTATTAAGCTCTGTAACAGTTCACCTATTATATATTTATATTCGGCTAATTCTATAATAAAATAGTTAAATAAAAATTTTGATGATTATTAAATAGTTGTTAAATACTTGTTGAAAACATACAGACAAAATTGTATTTTCCAGATAGACAGAATATCAAAAAATATGAATATTTCTTCGTCTTTATATACTCAATACATGAGAAATGAATAACAACACGATTATGACTTTGTAACAAATTGCCATAAGTCTATAAAAAATCAATCTATATTCAAATTGAAGCCTCCAATTCTTAAAAAATAAACACTTAATATTATTTCTTTTATTTATTTCATTATAAAAAAGTTGACATTAGGAGAAATCAATGAATTTATTTCTGTATTAATAACATTGGGTGTTAATTTTGTAATATTGTGATAAACAAAAATAGCTATTAATTATACAAAAATCAATATTTTAACTACGATGATTGGTCTATTTACTAAATGAAATATACCTGTAACTAATGCATTTATTTATTTAGTTATAAAAAATAATTTTTTTTAGAAAAATTTCTCTTATGTTGGTCGTATTTCTATTAAGCTCTGTAACTGTTCACCTATTATACATTTATATTCGGCTAATCCTTTAATAAAATAGTTAAATATAGATTTTGATGATTATTAAATAGTTGTTAAATACTTGCTAAAAACATACAGTCAAAATTGTATTTTCCCCATGGTCAGAATATCAAAAAAGTGTGAATATTTCTTCGTCTGTATATACTCAATACATGAGAAATGAATAACAACACGATTATGACATTTGAAACAAATTGCCATAAGTCTATAAAAAATCAATCTATATTCAAACTGAAGCCTCCAATTATTAAATGATAAACGCTTAACATTATTTCTTTTAATTATTTCATTATAAAAAAGTTGACATTAGGAGAAATCAGGGAATTAATTTTTGTATTAATAACATTGGGTTTTGTATTTTGTAATATTGTGATAAACAAAAATAGCTATTAACTATACAAAAATACAGTTTTAACTACATGATTGGTCTATTTACTAAATTAAATAAACCTATAACCATTCCGATTATTTATTTAGTTATGAAAAATAATTTTTCTGAGAAAAATTTCTATTATGTTGGTGTTATTTCTATTAAGCTCTGTATCTGTTCACCTATTATACATTTATATTTTGCTAATCCTTTAATAAAATTGTTAAATATAGATTTTGATGATAATTAAGTAGATGTTAAATACTTGTTAAAAACATACAGTCAAAATTGTATTTTCCCCATTATCAGAATATCATAAAAGTGTGAATATTTCTTTCTCCTCCTTATATACTCAATACATGAGAAATGAATAACAACACGATTATGACTTTGAAACAAATTGCCATAAGTCTATAAAAAATCAATCTATATTAAAATAAAAGCCTTTAATTCTTAAAAAATAAACAATATTATTTCTTTTATTTATTTCATTATAAAAAAGTTGACATTAGGAGAAATCAATGAATTTATTTTTGTATTAATAACATTGGGTGTTAATTTTGTAATATTGTAAGAAAAAAGATAGCTATTTACTATACAAAAATCAATGTTTTTACTACGATAATTTGTCTATTTACTAAATGAAATAAACATATAATTAATCCAATTATTAATTTAGTTATGAAAAATAATTTTTTTGAGAAAAATTTCTATAATGTAGGGTCTAAGCTCTGTAACTGTTCACCTATTATATATTTATATTCGGCTAATCCTTTAATAAATTAGTTAAATATACATTTTGATGGTTAGTAAATAGTTGATAGAAACTTTTTCAAAACATGTGGTGAAAATTATATTTTCCCCATGGTCAGAATATCCAAAAAGTGTGAATAGTTCTTCCTCTTGTTTATGCACTCTATACATGAGAAATGAATAACCACACGATTATGACTTTGAAACAAATTGCCATAAGTCTATAGAAAATCAATCTATATTCAAATTGAAGCCTCCAATTCTTAAAAAATAAACACTTAATATTATTTCTTTTATTCATTTCATTATAAAAAAGTTGACATTAGGAAAAATCAATGAATTTATTTCTGTATTAATAACATTGGGTGTTAATTTTGTAATATTGTGATAACCAAAAATAGCTATTAACTATACAAAAATCAAAGTTTAAACTACCATGATTGGTGTATTTACTAAATTAAATAAACCTATAACTAATCCGATTATTTATTTAGTTATGAAAAATAATTTTTTTGAGAAAAATTTCTATTATAATGGTGTTATTTCTATTAAGCTCTGTAACTGTTATCCTATTATACATTTATATTCGGCTAATCCTTTAACAAAATAGTTAAATATAGATTTGATGATTATTAAATAATTGTTAAATACTTGTTAAAAACATACAGTCAAAATTGTATTTTCCCCATGGTCAGAATATCAAAAAAGTGTGAATATTTCTTTCTCCTCCTTATATACTCAATACATGAGAAATGAATAACAACACGATTATCACTTTGAAACAAATTGCCATAAGTCTATAAAAAATCAATCTATATTAAAATTAAAGCCTCTAATTCTTAAAAATTAAACACTTAATATTATTTCTTTTATTTATTTCATTATAAAATTTGACATTAGGAGAAATCAATGAATTTATTTTTGTATTAATAACATTGCGTGTTAATTTTGTAATATTGTAATAAACAAAAATAGCTATTTACTATACAAAAATCGATGTTTTTACTACGATGATTGGTCTATTTACTAAATCAAATAAACCTATAACTAATCCGATTATTTATTTAGTTATGAAAAATAATTTTTTTGAGAAAAATTTCTATTATGTTGGTGTTATTTCTATTAAGCTCTGTAACTGTTCACCTATTATACATTTATATTCAGCTAATCCTTTAATAAATTAGTTAAATATACATTTTGATGGTTAGTAAATAGTTGATAGAAACTTTTTCAAAACATGTTTTGAAAATTATATTTTCCCCATGGTCAGAATATCCAAAAAGTGTGAATAGTTCTTCCTCTTCTTTATGCACTCTATACATGAGAAATGAATAACCACACGATTATGACTTTGAAACAAATTGCCATAAGTCTATAAAAAATCAATCTATATTCAAATTGAAGCCTCCAATTCTTAAAAAATAAACACTTAATATTATTTCTTTTATTCATTTCATTATAAAAAAGTTGACATTAGGAGAAATCAATGAATTTATTTCTGTATTAATAACATTGGGTGTTAATTTTGTAATATTGTGATAACCAAAAATAGCTATTAACTATACAAAAATCAAAGTTTTCACTACCATGATTGGTGTATTTACTAAATTAAATAAACCTATAACTAATCCGATTATTTATTTAGTTACGAAAAATAATTTTTTTGAGAAAAATTTCTATTATAATGGTGTTATTTCTATTAAGCTCTGTAACTGTTATCCTATTATACATTTATATTCGGCTAATCCTTTACTAAAATAGTTAAATATAGATTTTGATGATTATTAAATAGTTGTTGAATACTTGCTAAAGACATACAGTCAAAATTGTATTTACCCCATGGTCAGAATATCAAAAAAGTGTGAATATTTCTTCCTCCTCCTTATATACTCAATACATGAGAAATGAATAACAACACGATTATCACTTTGAAACAAATTGTCATAAGTCTATAAAAAATAAATCTATATTAAAATTAAAGCCTCTAATTCTTAAAAAATAAATACTTAATATTTTTTCTTTTATTTATTTCATTATAAAAAGCTTAACATTAGGAGAAATCAATGAATTTATTTTTGTATTAATAACATTGGTTGTTAATTTTGTAATATTGTGATAACAAAAACAGCTATTAACTATACAAAAATCAAAGTTTCAACTACCATGATTGGTCTATTTACTAAATTAAATAAACCTATAACTAATCCGATTATTGATTTAGTTTTGAAAAATAATTTTTTTGAGAAACATTTCTATTATGTTGGTGTTATTTCTATTAAGCTCAGTAACTGTTCACCTATTATAGATTTATATTCGGCTAATCTTTATATAAAATAGTTAAATATAGATTTTGATGACTATTAAATAGTTGTTAAATACTTGTTAAAAACATACAGTCAAAATTGTATTTTCCCCATGGTCAGAATATCAAAAAAGTATGAATATTTCTTCGTCTGTATATACTCAATACTTGAGAAATGAATAACAACACGATTATTACATTGAAACAAATTGCCATAAGCCTATAAAAAACGAAACTATATTAAAATTAAAGCCTCTAATTCTTAAAAAATAAACACTTAATATTATTTCTTTTATTTTTTTCATTATAAAAAATTTTACATCAGGAGAAATCACTGAATTTATTTTTCTATTAATAACATTGGGTGTTAATTTTGTAATATTGTAATAAACAAAAATAGCTATTAACTATACAAAAATTAAAGTTTAAAGTACCATGATTGGTCTATTTACTAAATTAAATAAACCTATATTTAATCCGATTATTTATTTAGTTATGAAAAATAACTTTTTTGAGAAAAATTTCTATTATGTTGGTGTTATTTCTATTAAGCTCTGTAACTATTCACCTATTATACATTTATATTCGGCTAATCCTTTAATAAAATAGTTAAATATAGATTTTAATAATAATTAAATAGTTGTTAAATACCTGTTAAAAACATACAGTCAAAATTGTATTTTCTCCATGGTCAGAATATCCAAAAATTGTGAATATTTCTTCCTCCTGTTAATATAATCAATACAAGAGAAATGAATAATCACACGATTATGACTTAAGAACAGTTTGCCATAAGTCTATAAAAAATTAATCTATATTCAAATAGAAGCCTCCAATTCCTTAAATATAAACGCATAATATTATTTCTTTTATGTATTTCATTATAAAAAATTTCACATTAGGAGAAATCAGTGAATTTATTTTTGAAATGATAACATTGGGTATTGAATTTTGTAATATTGTAATAAACAAAAACAGCAATTAACTATGCAAAAATTGAAGTTTTAATTACGATGATTGGTCTATTTACTAAATGAAATAAACCTATAACTAATACAATTATTTATCTAGTTATGAAAAATAGTTTTTTTGAGAAACATTTCTATTATTTTGGTGTCTAAGCTCTGTAACTGTTCACATGTTATAGATTTATATTCGGCTAATCCTTTAATAAAATAGTTAAATATAGATTTTGATGATTATTAAATAGTAGTTAAATACTTGTTAAAAACATACAGTAAAAATGGTATTTTCCCCATGTTCAGAATATCAAAAAAGTGTTAATATTTCTTCCTCTTCTTTATGTACTCAATACATGAGAAATGAATAACCACATGATTATGACTTTGAAACAAATTGCCTTAAGTCTATAAAAAATCATTCTATATTCAAATTTAAGCCACCAATTCTTAAAAAATAAACGCTTAATACTATTTCTTTTATTTATTTCATTATAAAAAAGATAACATTTGGAGAAATCAGTGAAATTGTTTTCGTATTAGTCACATTGGGTGTTTAATTTCGTAATATTTTGATAACCAAAAACTGCTATTTTATAAACAAAAATAATCGAAAATCCTGCGAATTTAGTGCCACATGTTACAGCATTTGCCTTCGAGAAAAATATAAGAATTTGAATATTGGACATAAAATTTATAAAATATACTTAAAGTATTAGGTTTAGTTAGTATAACATGAAATTCTTATGATATTCTATAGGATCATTTGATTACAAAAATAAAGAGTTTGGAGAAAAACGTATTAAATATTGTTAGACCTAATTTGGTAAAGAGCTTCCACATTTACATGACATTGGAAGTATTTATAAAATTTTCAGTCATAGGAAATATTTATTTTTGCAATGCATGAAATCTCTTGTATTTTGCAAACGTAAAAAATAATTGTGACGCTTCTAGTTTAATAATATTTCCTAAACCAGTGGCTGCCCGCTCGTGTATGGTGTAGATTCAGGGCATTGCGTTCATACCGCATCGACCTCAACCAGAAATTCTTATGTTTAGCAATAACTATGATTTTATCGCAAGTATAATAAAGTTTCTAGGATTTAATATTGTAAAATGCTATACTTTAGGTACTGCTGGTGTTTATATTATTATAAAAATTAAGTTTTTCTTTGAAAATCTTTCATATTTAGAACCAATTGTGACCAAATTTACCTTCGATAAAAATATAAGAATTTGAAAATAGAACATAAAATTTATAAAATATACTTACATTATTAGGTTCATTTACTATAACATGCAATTACTAATATATTCTATTCATTTTAGTACAAAAACAATAAGTTTGGAGAAAAATGTATTTAATTTGTTTAGAACTTATTTCGCAGAGAGCTTCCACATTTGTATGACATTGGGAGTAGTTTTATAAAATTTTTAACCCTAGGAAATATTTAATTTTGTTATGCATGAAATCTCTTGTATTTGTCAAACGTAAAATATAATTCTGAATATTGTAGTTTAATAATACCTAAACGAGGGGCTTCCCAATAATGTATGGTGTAGATTCAGGGCATTGCGTTAATACTGCATTGAACTCAACCAGAAATTCTTATGTTTAACAATATATGTGAATTTAATTAAAGTATATTAAAATTTATAGGTTTAAATATTTGAAAATGCTATACTTATGACATTGCTGGTTTTTATATTATTATGAATATTACGTATTTGGTTGGAAACCCTACATATTTATTTCCATCACATCTACCTGCGATAAAAATATAAGAATTTAAATAAAGGACATTAAATTTATAAAATATATTCAAGTTATTAGGTTCATTTAGTATAACATATGCAATTCTCAATATATTCTATAGCAGGGGTGGCTAAACTTTTGAGATCCTCTGTCTACTCTACATTAAAAAAATCGAAGTCGGTCTACCAATGGCTGAGCTAATTTAACGTGCATATTTATTTTCGGTAAGAAGAAAAAATAGTTAACTTCGTAATTTTTTAAAAAAAACTTAATATTAATATTGACAAAATGAAAATTTACTGATGAAAATAACCAAAGTATTCATATATCAAAAACTGACCGTCCTATTCACTTTGTTTAGTTGAAATTTGGCACTGTATATCTGAGACAAGTCTATCATATTGTGGCTGGTACGAGCTTATTGCAATGCATAAACACGAAATTAAATGTTAATCTGTTAAATTTGACCGATGTTTGATTTTTGTTTATGGTTGAAAAAGCAGATTCGCAAAGATACCTCGATCCAAAGTATGATTTCTAATACAAAATCAATTTGTAAATATTTGGAAAAGTTTCTTTAGAAATTAATTTCCAAAAGTCAGTATCGCTAAATATGCCCTGGATTTAAGAAATATAACGCATCTTAATTTAATAATTTCTTCTTCGACCGTGACTGTTGTCGTATCTATTAAATGTCCTATGTTTTCAGATACTTCATCAATGTTGACATTTTCATTAAATGGAAATATCATAAAATTGAGTTTTTCTTTCAACCTAATTAAGTCAGCGAAACTTCTTTGAAATTGTTCAAACAAACAAGTATGTATTAAGCGAAATTTTCGAAGTCTCGGTTTGGATTATGGATGCACTCTTCCTCCATGTTTTGGAAGTTTCTCAATTCATGTTTTCTTAATTGAGATGCATACCTTTCTATAGTTTTTTGAATGTTTTAATCGTGCTCATCATGTCCGTTTTAGGTTTTTTTTAGGTAAAAAAGATTTTAGGTCCATTTAGGTTTTTTTGTAAACCTTTAATCATAAATCTTTTCTCAGTTTGTTTTGGGTTTTAAAGCGTAGACTGTGTAGTAAATTTTTATTTTAAATAAAATTCATTGATTCTATTTCATAAATCATAAACAAAATTGTTAATATCCGAGGTCATTATCAGGATGGTCGCGTGATCTATCTAAAATGTGTTCGTGGTCTACCAGTCGACCGCTGTCGACGTCTTGGTCACCCCTGGTCTAGAGCATAAAAGCTGTTAACTGTCTGAGGTATTTACACTTCTGAGAATGGAAGCTGTTTTTCTAAAGATAATTTGAAACTGTGAGATTGAATTTTTACTATTAGAATTCTCTGTAACATGTAAATTTCCTACGAATAAAAATCTTGTGTTTTAAAGTGACTGTTTTATCGAATCTCAATCAACATGAACTCGAAAGCGCAAGTGAATCCTAACAATTAATTTTTGTATTTATCAATGATATATTAATTATTTTTAATGAGAATTTGATTTTCACATTGATTTTGGTAATTATTACCAAAGTACCAATAAAATATTGGTTTGGAGAAAAAGAAATCCATTATTTTTACGTGAACTTTTTGTAACTTCTTTCAGATTCGCTTTGTAAAAAGGTTTAAAACAGTTTTCATGTAGATTTTTAGGTCTTGTGCGAAGCTACGACTGCTGACATGCTTTCAAGTTTGATAATTTTTGATATTTTGAAGACATTCTCGACGATGCTGTATCCACATGCGAGGTGTATCACTAACATCAAAAATACCCGAACGGAATCGACAAAACAAAAATTGTGCGTAACTGGTTGTTACAGTCATATATAGGACGATAAACACCTTTCACAATTTTAGCCACCCGGCTATCTTTTTCGCCGTTACAAGAGAAAAACGAAAATGTATCGAATTTTCTGTTTGTTGTCTTCCATTTTTAAAACCTTGTACTCGTAACTGAGTTAACCAAACAAAAAATCGCAAGAGGATATTTTAGTGTCAAATGTCACCTTTCCAATGAACATAAATCTGAAATTGTTTGATAGATACCTCACGAGATAGCGATCACTTCAGACGTCTACCGAAAAAATAATGGATCTTTTTTCCATTATTTTTGAAAAAATAATGGATAACTTTTTCCCCAAACTAATATTAGCTTTTAATATTTACATCTTGTTGACTAATGTGTTTATATTAACGAATAAATTATAAAATATATGCTTTAATAATTTTTTTACATGTATTTCACATTATATATCAGTGTTTTATTATTAACATTTAAGGCCAACTAGCCATAATCAAAAAATTAAAATTTTCTTATTCAAGGCATTCAAAATTCTAAAGGACAAGAAGATCTACCCAGTCAATAAAATCAATGTAAGACAGCGTTAATTATTAAAATAAGATTTTAAAACCTCTTAAATAGCTCTTTTTTGTGGCTTTTACATTATTTTATTATCTTAGATTTATTGAAGATATATATAATTATACAAAAAATGCTCCAGTTAAATCTGATAAAACACATTAAAATACGATGAGAAAGCTTAAAAATACGTAGACGGAATTTTAAGTGCACAATTGCAAGTTCACTACAATTATAATTAATTTAAATTATCCTGAGGACAGATTTTATATAGATAACGACGCTTCATGAGCTGAAATTAAATTTTTTAAAATTATAGCACACGTCGTGAGACCTTGAAAGATATGTAAAAACAATTTAATCATAAATTTAATGAAATAAATTTATTTATGACAAAATATATTTTAATTTAATGCAGTGCGGAAATCACGCGTTTTTATTTCTATTTATTAATATTTAATAAATTTTTTTTATTAAATTTTTATATATATATATATATATATATATATATATATATATATATATATATTAAATATTAATAATATACATATATATATATATATATATATATATATGTGTGTGTGTGTGTGTGTGTGTGTGTGTGTGTGCGTATTTAAATTTTTATTTATGTTTCTTTAAAAAGTATTGCAACAAAGTTTTTAAAAAAATATGTAACTCATATTTATAGGAATTTTGTCACCATAATTTTTTTTAAATTCTTAAAGTCGACTGTTGTAGGTTTTCTAGTAGAAGGGGCGGATGTGAGGGCAACTTATATAGTGGGCCACCCAGGGGGTATGCCCTCGTCGCCCTGAAAGTCTTCATGAATTAAAAGCAGGAATCAATCAGAAGACCCCCAGATGTATTATTTCTCATGGAGGATAGTGCGACCATTACATACCCCAGCCTCCATTAGCGAACAAAAATGGTTTTCGGTAGTGTCGTAATTCGAGCTCACAACCTCTCGATAAAGAGAACGAAAACTCTAACCAAGCAGGTCACTGCAGCGTCATTTTTTGCAAGGTAAATCTACTAAAAGTTCTGAAAACTGGGGGAATTTAAGATGCTTTTATGTATATGTTTTCGCTGTAAATATGCTCCTTATTCTGTTTGACGAATTTTTATCCGGAGTTGTATCGAAAATGGCTGCACGGATTGGTATAAAATTTGCATAAAATATAAGCTTCTAAAGGTTCTTTCAATTTTAAATTTGGATTAGAGCATTTGTAATTGAAGCCACTTTTATTGACGATTTGAACTCCCTGTAAAACTTGTCGAGATTCAGATAATTAAAATATGTCAAGGTGCATATCATTCCGTAAATTCGCTCATTTCTAGCATGCAGGAGTTTGATTCTTTGCATTTTGCAAAATTTATAGAAATATATAAAATAGGTATATAAAATAAGTAAAATAGGTATAGAGAAATATGCATATACCTCCCGATCTTCCTGCTCTTTACTCTTTCTCTCATTTCTTTATAAAAATAATAACGATATTTGAAATTTTTTTTTTTTTTTTTTTGCTTTTTGCGTTTTAGCATAGTGCAGCGGGCCTGTTTGTGGTTTTCCAAATACACCGCCGCTGATCTAAAATATATTTTAAGGCTGCTGAAGGAAGTTTCGACTGCAATATTAACTATTTTAGATTCTGAAGGGCATTTCCAAAATCTCATTCGATTTGTTTTTTAGTAAAATTGCGCCAAGGGTGATCGATTCCTGAGGTGGACCTTCCGCTGTTCGAAATCGTGTGTTGAACTCATCTGAGCAAGTTGTAAACATTATTATATTTTTAAATTGAAATTTTTTCCAGAAAGCTAAGTTCGTGAATTCTGTTGCGATGACCCAATAAGTAATGACTAAATAAATTTATTGTTTAATTACTGATGTCTAAATGAAATTTTTAAAAAAACTGGAAATCTTTGTATTCTATGCAAATGGAAACTACAGTTATGATTTTTTTCCAGGAAATACGGGGTTGAAGGGACTGAAAACATTGCTGAAATCGGAAGGTAATTTTTTCTCAGTTATTTCAAAATTTAAAAAAACATCAAGATTTTTTAAAAAGTGAAATATTGATTTGAATGCTTTGACAGAATTGAAAAGCACACACAGTAATCTGTGTGAATTGGTAAAGGAATAGTTAAAATATTAATCTTTAATTCCACAATTATTTTGTTCGATTCCAGCCTTATCAGAGATCACTTGTAATGATTCAAAATTCATATCACGCGCGGTAATTTTCCTTTCATATTACCCATCATATTCCAAAATAAACAACTGAACTGACCGATTAATAGACCAAGACAATTGAGATTGAGATTATTTATTTCCAAATTTACTTGCCCAGCAGGAACATCAATTAGGAAATCCACAACAAATCAATTCTTATCGCTCTGGCCTTCTATTCAACAGTCAGTTAAGTTCGATTCTCACCTTGAGTTTAGATACGATTCGGAATTCATATCCTAAAATATAAATCCGGGTCTAATTACTCTTAATAAGCATGATCAATTATCGAAATGAACCAAAATAATTATTTATTGATTTTAGTTGATAAATTTAGTATATTTTTAATAATCGTTGCACAGAAATCATGAAATATCTTTAAAAATTTACTGTACAATCACCCTTGTCGACTTCTTCAAAGTCTCGCCAAAAATCTCTCCATTTTGCACAAGCGAGATCTAAAAAAAAATAGAATATTGAAAAATATTGTCTTTGCGATAAATGGGTTGCTAAAAAATGTTATTTATCTCCTAAATTCGGAAAATTGCCCCAAGGGTGACCGTACAGTAAATCTGATCCGAAATATACATTTCTCCTCTTATTTCAAGTATATATTCCACTTGTTTTTTTCAAATTGCCTTTTAAAAAAATCTGTTTGAATTTTAAAAAACGGTGACCACTCAAGTGACTCATTTTTTCTTTTGACACCGCTTAGTGACGTTTTATTTTAAGCCATTTTAATTTAGTATAAGTTCATCGCATTTTTTCTGTATACATATCACAAGGATGGAAACCTCGAAAACTCCCACGCAGTCTCCTTGATAAACGTATATGTGCAACATCTTTCTCCCGTTTTTAAGTTGGAGCTGGAATCGAACTCAGGATCATAGTGCTAAACTAAGTCATTAACACTTGCTTGTTCTTTCAAAGATTCCAGCAACTGAGGTACCCATGAAATCTTATGAATGATGTCAAGAAGAAACATCTATATCTAGCTTATGTATCTCATTGAACTATGAATATATATGAAATCATATAGAAAAGACTTCACGTGAACTGAAAGCATGCAAATAAAAGTAACCCATGCGTATAAATGTTTCCTACAGGAGAAAACGTATATTTACGCTAATTTTATAGGTTACAGCTTTCTCCTATGTGTTTGCTTATTTTAAAAACATTAGTTGCTAATAGAAATTAAAGAAGGCTTGTTATTTAATAAAAATTTCTATTTGGGCATTCATATCTTATAGTCGCCGCCCAACCTGTCTAGTGGTTAGCGTACCTGACTACAGATGGGTGTTACCTGGGTTCGAATCCTGGCTCGGGCATGGATGTACTTTCTCTCTCTTGTCTTTGTCCTTTCTTTGTGTGTGTGTGAATGGTTGCCTACCCTATAAACGGGTACCTATGGCATGTGTGTACTGAAGAAGTCGGACTCCACATCAAATATGGTTCAGTTGGAAAAATGGAGCAGCGCACCCCATATTATATTTAGCGAGATAACCTAGAAGCTTCCAGAACCTTAGCGAAACTAGTAGATTTCTCCACCAAGTCAAGTATAAATACCGCAGCTACAGTTCAATAAGACAACTGCTACAGTTCAATTGTTATAGGACATTAATTTCTTGAATATGTAAAAAATAATTGAAGCATTAAAATACAGAGTTCTTCCTCAGCTATTTTAATGTGAAAAGGTTAAAAATAATTAGGTTGTAATATTCCGTTAGATCCACTGACATTTCTTAATTGGTTTATTTTATTAATATTCTTCAAACTTTATGTATGGGAAGTTTTAAAATTATTATTAATAAATACAACTCTCTCATTTTTATTTCATAAATAACAAAATATTTACTCATTATTACCGTAAATATGCATTACATACTTTGGCTTAATAGTAAAACATCATCGGATCATAAGGTCAGATCATAAGTATCGCCGGATCATTAAGTAAGATTAAAATAGGAGATGAATGTTGCGCATCTGTCTATGGCATAGCTGTATATTATGTTGGGTGCTTGGAAGTATTCTGGGTTTTCTCCCTTGTAATACATGAATACAGCCTACTATCTGTATTCTGAAGGCCAGTGCCTTACACTGTCCTTCAGGCATTGGGCCACCTATTATGCTATGTCAAATATACCAGGCAAATTTTTTTTTCGAATTTTTGACTTTAAAAATCTTTTTTCGACCTATAAACGAGATTTCTCCTTCTAGATCATAAGTCAATTTCAAATGGTAAAGGCGCATATATTTTTGGGTTGATGTTGAAGTGTTTATAAGCTGCTGGACTTACTTTTGCAAATTCTAACGAAGCAAATGTCGAAAGACTTAACTTGTTGCAAGTAATCAAAATAAAAAAATTCATTTTCAAACATATCACAGCATTTTTAACATTTATTTAACTTTTTACCCGCTGTAAATGATCCAGAAATCCGCTAGAATCATCATCCATAAGAAGATCATCTTCAAAACTTTTTTAAAACTTTTCATGACATGTTTTTCTAATATACACTGGTTACTAAAAATAACGGAAAAATAAAAAACAACAATAACTTTCCCATAAATAAGCCAATCTCAGTGAAATTTGAATACGTTGGTAAGTAAAAGGAGTTGAACAATATGACATCATGCAAAATAGTGGCACTGCTGTTGAAATGCCTCATTTTTGAGGAGCATAAAAATGGTTGTCTCAGAGCAAAGCGGGCAAATGTCGCTGTATGTCTGATGTTAAAAATCAGATATAGCGAAATTGTAACAATTGACCTGCAGCCATGAATTGACTGAAAAATTTCGATGTGGAGCTATTGGGAGACTAGAGGCAGGACAAAATCAGATAGAAGTGTCTAAATCGCTAAATGTGAGTCCGTCTGTGATTCATAGACTTTAGCATTACTTTGTAACCATGGATTTATGATCCTAGAGGTTCAGACGAGGATGTCCACTGTCTACCACGAGTACGATATTTGTTATTATACGCACAAAGGAATAGAAACATAACTCCAGCAGAACTCAAATAATCCCTCGCTGAAAGCTCCGGATGGTTGGTATCCAGAACAACTTTGCATCAAAGGCTTCACGAAAATGGCCTTTACGCGAGGCGGTCATTTGCGTCTCGCTAACGTCATAGTGTCAACATTTGCAATGGGCGCGTCACCATATATGGAAGCCTGACTAATGGAAGGCTGTTCTCTTTATGGATAAATTCAGGTTGAGCCACGAAAACAATAATAGGTACATTTTCATTTCACATTGAACGCTTAACTCGTTTTCACGCATCAAATATCCGTAAAAAAGATGCGTATAGATCAAGCAGAGTCTATGTTTATGGTGGCATTTCTTTGTGTGGACGCACAGACGTCCATGGTTTTTCCCAGGAATGCTTACAGCTATAGAGATGACATCCTGGATGCGTATGCGTTCTCTTATGCCGGAGAATAGGTGATGCTTTCTAGATACAGGATGATAATGTTTGACGATACAGGCTTTCTTCGCAGATTTTTATTTTGAACAGGAAACAACCAAGTCATTCTGTGGCCAGCTCGATCACATGACCTTAATCCAACCAAGCATGTTTGGAACGCTTTAGGATGATGTGTAACTGCACTCAACCCCTCTCCTAGAACCCTAGTCATGCTTTCAACTGCATCGGAAAAGCAATGGCTCGCTCTTCTTACAAAATTAAAAGACCGCATAAGCGAGAGCATAGCACATCGCTGCATGTGCTGTATTGCTTCTCAAGGAATTCATAATCCCTATTAAAAGTACTTTTCCTATATCAATCTTTTACCTCTCATTTATTCATTGTATACATGTGCTAATTTTTACAACGCCATACTTGTCCGGTGTTTTCTTTTTATAAGTTTAATGTATAAGTTTGATTAAATAACATGCATAACTTTTTACATTATCGTGATTTCTGTTATTTCTTCGTAATTTATGATAACCAGTTTGCTTCTTATGACCAGTTAAAATTTCCAGCAATTTTTGAACCAGCATAAATGTTGCAAATTTTCTATTGGTATCGAAGCTACGTTCTTTAGATGTAATTTCTAAAGAATGATCTTGAAATGGATGGTTTCCATTTACGTGTAAAAGTTGCAATGCATTTATCAAACCTCCAGTTTTAAACATTGCGTGATGGCTTCCTGCTTTTAGTTTCTGCTTAACTCGATTCCCAATGTGTTTTCTTGATGAGCTGGATGTTATCGGCACTAAGCAAATGGATAATGATGGAAAAAAATAAATATTTTCGTGGAATAATTTTATCAACTATAAGTTTTAAGAAAAAAAATTTAATTCTCTTCCGGACCCTTACTGCACACCGGTGAAGTCCAGTCAAGACTGGTTAAACTTTCTTGTGATTTAATAATACAAATTTTCTTTTAATCTTATGTGCGTGCGGCATACTTCCTGTACCTATGTAAAGAGTTGGGTTCTATCAGATTGGGTATAAGCTGATGTACGGGTGGGTGAAACAGGAAATAAATAGAGGATCTCATAATACTTAACCTGTCATCCTTAGAATTATCATTTCACTTGGAAGACATTGCGACCACAACCTATTCAACGTTTCCCAGCCACCTTTAAGGAATTTGACTCGTTTTCAGTTAGGTTGGGACTCGAAGTCTTTACCTTTCGATAATGAGAAGTATGCTCTAATCAACAAATCCATTGCAACTGTTTATAATTTCATGTGAAAAGCTTAGATGAGTCTATATTCGAGCAAATACGGGACACGGAAAATTTAATCCCTTGCTTTCATTAAAACAAAATACAAATCTACATACATCAAATATTTTATAGAAAATCCTGTGATAGTACAGTTGACGTTAATCTTATGTGGATGGAATATATACTTAGTTTTATTATAGTGAATTCTATATTGTCATTTTAGCATAAAAACACAATTTTTTTTCCTTTTAAATGTTAATATAAATAAATTTTCAGATAATTTAAAAGAATGGATTCTTAAACATTGTATCAATGCTTTTGCTTGAGGATTAAAACTGAATTTCATTGTAGGTTTGCCAATGAAAGGTCTGATCGGACCCCCTGGCCCACCAGGCCCACCTGGGCCTCCTGGACCTGCGATTTCTGTGTCAACTGATGACGTAAAACGTAATCAACCTTCTGTTGTGCCTGGGGTAATATTTTGAATATATCCTAATTAATAAAGTAAATATAAACATATATTTACGTGAAATATATATGCGTCACTCTTATTTCATATTAAAAATACATTTACACTTACTACACCCGGCGTTTTAGTGTTTAGATACTTTTTATTTTTTGCTTATAAAAATTTGTTCTTTCATAGTTTATTGTAGACGACAAGAAGTTTATTTAAATAAAATAATGATGAGAAAAACATAAGTTATAGTATCTATGTCAAATAATATCCATCCACAGAACAATTTTCAGAAAGTATAAATGTTGATCCATTCCGCTAAGAAAAATATTAGCTTTAACCGAACGATCGAATCGAAAGTATGATCGATCGTAGTATATCTTTAGCTATCATACGTTCGGTTATTGATTTCACGAAATTCCTTTTAGAACTTCTAGTGTATTGTAAGTGTACTCTTCAATAAGAACTATTTATAGATAATTTTTAATCATATTACATTGATTTCTGAATTAAGACATTTTAAATACACTATTGGGCAATCAAATTGCAACACAAAGATCACAACAAAATTTAATTTGTAGATAACACATGTTGACCAAGTATCAAATGATTAAATTGATAGACTTCTGTGAAGTGTGATTTCTGCCAAAATCAGTAGCCAGAGTAGCCGCCATTGTTGGAGATCACCGCTGCCACTACCCTCGGCATTGATTCAAAGAGACTTTGGATGTGTTCTTGGAGTACAGTAGACCAAGCAGCTTTCACACGTTGCTAAATTTGATCTGGTGTGGCAGCTGGGATATAATCTGGGTCAATCGTTGAGCAACCATGGACCACTTGTTTCTTATCGGCAAAAGATCAGTAGAGCAGCCGTCCAAGGAGGCAATACAATTTGGTGATTGACGAAGAACCCTTGGACAATGCATCCCCGTGTAATCGTGCATTATCCTGTTGAAACATGTGGGCAAGCTCTGAAAGTAAAGAAGGACAACTGACTCCAACACCTCGGCTATGTAGCGCTGGCTGTTTAAAGTACCGGCAATGCGTACTAGAGGAGTGCGGGAGTGATATTCAATACCCCCCATACCATAATACCCGGTCCAGGACCAATGTGGTGGTGCATAACGTAGCTGTTCAGCATCCTCTCACCACGGTGTCTCCAGACTCGAATGCGAATGCTGTTGCAGACTGAATTGTAATTCTTGAGTAAAGACAATTTCATTCCATTCTGCCGTCCACATCTTCCTTTCATCACACCGTTGGAGGTGGAGATGTCTGTGGTTCTGCGTAAAGAGTGGACGAAGCAATGGACGTCTTACGGACCGACGACTCTGCTGTAAAAGGTGTCGAATGGTACGTGCAGACACTGGATGATGCGTTACAGACTGAATGTGTGTGCTGTGATTCTTTATGGTTCATGCTGTGCTATGGTTGATATTAAGTATTTTCTAATACAATATTTATAATAGAGGCACAACACATTTAATCTAAAATAAGTCAGAATGACATAATTTTTTTTTCATATCATTACTGCATTAAAATGAGTAGTATTATTGTCTACACAAGATAAAACATCTCTAGTTATATCAACTGTTTATAGTTTTATATACATAGTTTTTTTTATATATTTTTAAATCTTGTTGAATCTTTATGTATCTTTATATAATTTCAAATATATTTTTGTGGAATGTTAATAGCATTTTCAAAGAAAAGTGATTAGTCTTTTAGCCTAATTTTTTTTATTTCTATTGGTATTAGGATTTGCCCTATTTTTACCACAAAGTATTATTTAATTACAAAATTATTAACTATGACCGGAACTTCTTCCCTAAGATTTCCATTGCATATCAGAACTACGAATGTATTCTAATTACCTCATTACCTTATTCAACTATGTAAATTTGATTTCATTATAATTAGTATCTTATAGCTTGCATGTAAATTATTAAAATTTTATTTTCATAGAAAATACAATTTTATAAATCCAATTCAATAAGTAATTTTAGAGCTTTTTAAATCTGTTATGCTTAACAATAAAGGGAGTAAAATGAATTCAACAACACCTTGAACATCGATAACTTCTAACAAAAGGGCCAACTGAGCCTTAGAATTTCAATTTCGGTCAACTTAGTTTTTTATTTAGTTTACTTTCTTTCTTCCTATCGTTTCTATTTTTTAAAGTCGACACCAAGATGGTTGAGTTTAAAAGAAGCAGCATTTCATCAAGGGTCGATGTTCTTAAAGGACAAAAATGAACAAAAAAAAAGAGAATTGAATTACTTCTGACAAAGAAAATGCACCTTATTAACATCGATCATAAGGTTTTCCAGGAGAGAAAAGAATGGAACTAAAAATAAAATACAAAACACCCCCTAGGGACCCCTCAGATCAACGACGTATTGAGAAATACGTAAACACCTACGATTCTTTATAAAAATCGAAAAAATATTAAATAAGTTAATAATTTTCTGAAAAACAAATGATGTAGGGTGTATGTAAAACAGAGATCCCATGGTGTGCATATTTTTTTCTGTCCCCAGAAGTTAAACGTAACTAGTATTTTAAAAAGCGGTAAAAAAAAAAGGTATGTTTTTACATTACAGTGAGAGTAGAACTGCGAGAAAATATGCTTTGCACCATAAGAAACTTTACAGTGTATTCGAACCGGTATTAATTAAATCTTAAATTACTCACAAATACCGTGTAATCAAAAGATTTTGGTCAGGTAGAGACTGACACATTGATATGAGTTTTAGAAACTACTTTGATATACCCCCCCCCCCAAATCGGAAATTTGGCTACTTCTTTTCTCGCCAAGCAAAATACCTGTTTTTAGCGCCTTTTTTCTCGCCAAGATGGACTTTTGCTAAATACAAATAATTAATAACAAAAAACTTAAAAAAAAAAAACTCAAAAAATGGTACAAAATACAAAGAAATGCCAAATTTGGCAACAGCAAAAACCTAAAAGCTGAAGAAACCTAAATTGGCAGCACCAAAATAAAACACTGAAATCCTAAAAAGTCTGTAGGGAGTGCCAGATTTGGCGCGTAATTAACTATCAAAGTTGTATCGAGCTTTATTCCATTCCGTAAGCGTTCTCAATTGAACTTGGAGAATTATGTGGTCAAAGTGAAGAAGGATTTTATTTCTATTGATATTTTTGCAGGCAGTGACGCTGAAGAATGTGGATTCATTACTCCGTGTTTCTGAAACAAGCCCGCTGGGTACACTCGGCTTCGTCTTGGATGAAGAGACTCTACTCGTAAGAGTGAGTGGTGGATGGCAGTACGTAGCGGTGAGTACAGTACTGTACTGTAATAATGGATATGTATTTTTGATCTTTCTTCAATGTGTACCCCTCTGTGTTTAATATGCTTAACATTTATTCTCTAGCTTGGATCTTTAGTACCTCTGCCATCGGCAACGACAACGGTAAGAATATAATCTTATAGCTATTTAGTTTTGACATTGAATAAAATAGGAAGTTATAAAAATGTAATTTTTTTTAGTTTATCATTAGAAAATTGGAAAAATTTACTAGGAAAGATTAGTTTTTTAATATTACTAGTATATAAGTGAATACAAGAAATTTCAATTAATTTTTGTTAGATTTATTTTTTTTTCTACCAAAATTTGTAGAGATTGATTTTAATAACATACTAATAAGTTTTGAATGTTTTAGTTAAGGATATTAATATACATAGCTATGATTGATTTTCTTCATTTCATTTTCTCAAAGAGACATTTTTGCCTTCATGTTTGATTGAATATTTTAGATAAAAATGAAATAAATATCATTGTTGCGCAAGTGAATCGAAACATTTGTGCAACAATGATATTTGACTTATACATGACGCAACAATGGCGTCATGTATAAGTCAAATATCATTGTTGCGCAAATGTTTCGAGTCATTTCTAAAAATTCAAAATTTAAAACTCAGTTACAATTTGTAAAAAAGGAGCTTTTTTTTAAATTGAGTTTTAATATTTTTAAAATACATCTAGAAATCTACGTTTTGAACTGAATTCAAAGCAAGAATTTTGAACTATTTTTAAGTAAATTTCATTAGAAAAGATCAATGAGAATGGGATAGTATAGATTTAAATCTAAAAGATCATTGGTATTTGATTCGAAAGATCATTAGGAATCTTTTGATTGGGGAAAAAACAATTATAAATAGGGTAAGTTCAGTTTGAAAAGGTTATTGCGAACATTTGAATCGTAGATTTCTTCAAAGAGAATTTGAAACCAGATTTATGAAATGAGTTTCGAACATAATCAATTCGAAACGATGATCGAGATTATGAATTCTTGTTGTGTAAACTGCAATTACTACGGAGTTCTGTTTAAAAAGATCATTAGGAATATTCGAAACGAATTTAATACTTCAAACTGAATTTCGAACAAAATCACGTCTGAATTATGTTTAAAAAGAGTAATTATATGTGATCCAGAGTTTACATTCAGTTTGGAAATATCATTGGGAGAATTTTAAATACTTTCTTTTCCCAATTGAATTCGAAACGAGAATTTCTAGCAAAATCAATTCGAAAAGATGGTCGAGATAGAATTTTTGTTGAGTAAACAGCAGTTATACCAGAGTTAAATTTGAAAATTTCACTGGGTATATTCGAAATGAATTGTTTTTCCAGAAATTAAGATCGAATATTTTAAACTGAATTTCGAACAAAATCAGGTATCATTGAGAATTCTCTTGTTTGTTTAAAAATTCTCTTGTTTGTTTCTTGTTGTTGTTATGTTTAAAAAGAGTAATTATATCTGATTCAGAGTACGTTCAGTAAAGGAAATATCATTGGGAGAATTTTTAATACTTTTTTTTCCTAATTGAATTAGAAATAAGAATTTCTAATTTAATTTTGAATAAAATCAATTTGAAAGGATCATCGAGATTGAATTTTTGTTGAGTAAACAGCAGTTACATCGGAGCACTGTTTGAAAATATCGTTAGGAATATTTGCAATGAATTTTTTTCCATTGGAATTTCTGATCGAATATTTCAAACTTAATTTCGTACAAAATCATGTTGGAAGGATCATTCTTATTATGTTTAAAACAAAGTAATTATATCTAATCTACAGTACACATTCAGTTTAGAAATATCATTGGAAGAACTTTAAATACTTTTTTTTTTCTAATTTAATTCGAAACGAGAATTTCTAACTTAATTTCGAACAAATCAAGTTGAAAATGGCAATGAAAATATGAATTCTTGTTATGTGAAACGTAATTATAGCTAATGCTGTGCACGTTCGGTTTGGAGATATCAGTGGCAATATTTAAAATGAAATTTTTTTCTAGTTGAATGCGAAAAGAAAATTACGAAATGAATTTCGAATAAAAATCACTTCGAAAAGATCATTGAGAATATGAATGGTTGTTTATTGAAAACAATTATATACTTGATGCATTGTATGTTTAGATTGGAATATTACAAATAATTTCCTTTTTATAATTGAAATTGAAAACGAGAATTTATAACAAAATCAAATTGAGAAGATCATTGAGAATATGGATTGATGTTAAGCAATTATCTCTCTGCAACCAATAGAAAAGTACCTGAGTATTAGCATTTTGGAATCCGAGATGCGATTACGAGTTGAACCAAAAATGGTTGAGATAGAGGATAACTCGACATTCCCGGCAGCTGTTCCAGGTAGAAACGGGGTGGAGCGCCTCATAAAGTTGATAAAGGCCGTCTCCTAAACACCCGTAATCAGTGTTTTATTGGACATCGGACGAATGTCTTTATCTCGGGATGCGTCTATGGATACCATAATTCTGCTGACAAGGATCTCGCAGCTACTGCATGGGTGGCGGCGCTTCTGTCTCATTAGCTTCCAGAGAGATCGACGTGGCTTCACGTAACAGCCTTGATGAAGCACCCCGAAAGATGACAGTGGTAAAAACATTTCGGAGGAATCGTCCCCACTTGCGATATTTCACTCTTTTACTGCGCAGTAATTATTGTGATTTCTTACAATTCTGGACTGATAATGTCCAACTGTCAGAAGCAAACTGGTTTTAATGGGGAAATGAAAATTATCATAAACATCCAGTTATATGTGTCAACGATCTCGGATCCTTGAGGGGAGAATCTGATAGTGTCACCAGATTCGAATAGAATAATTTTATGATTTAATAAGTAGACCTAATAAATTACATTTTATTCGTTCAAGCTGATATAGGAAAGACTTATTTTCATTAATTATATATATATATATATATATATCTCAATTCTTATAATCTATCCTAGAAGTACGCTAAGGTAACTAATGTATTTTACTATATAAATTTTCAATATATAATCCAAACTCGCGTTTGTAATTATTTTTAAAATTAAAGTTGCTTTAACTCAAAATATTATGAGATTTAAAATATTCTGTCATTTTAAAAAAGTATGTTGTAAAATAAATTAAAATAGATAAAAATAATATAATAGAAATTATCCCGTGGTCTTTACTCTAATTTTAATACACTAGATTATTTGCTTTTGGAATATGACTGAAGTCTACGCAACAAAATTTTCAAAAGTTTTCTTTTGTAATTGCTTTTGATTACTCTTTAGAGGGTCTATTCATGTTTAAAATTAGCAACATAATGACTATTATTATAAGATGTAGTATTCGGAAATAAAAATGCATTTTTGTTCAAAAATCAATGTTGTTCTTTAAATTCCGTGTCATTTTCAAGGGTATCTATTAGATTTCATTCTAATTATAATAACTAATTTCCCATTAACTCATTTGCTAAAAACCCAGTTGCTTATTTTTTATTTCCAGCTACCTAAACAAGCATCACACACAAAACATTTATAAAATGCTAATGAAATCTGCTTAAAACATTTTGGAATTTAGTTACTAATTACTGAGAGAGGATAGATAGTTTAAGAAAGAGGTATTAAAAGATAAAAAAATTTATTTTTTTTAAATAAAATATATAATATTTTAATAAAAGAGTAGAAGTCTTAATTTTTAAGCATTTTATGTAAAGTATATATAGGATGGTTTTTCGATGAGATTTCTTATTTATTTCGGAATGTGTGTTTCAAAACTAACTAAATCACTTGTTAATTTCGCAAGTTTGAAAGGAAGAAATTACATAATATTTATTATAAAGAAATAGCAATGTATGAATATGTTTTATAGAATTTTCTTTACTTTTTAGTCAACAACTACAACACCAGCGCCTTTAAATCCACCTGTTGGAGTTATGAAAGCTGACACACCTCCAAGAGTAAGTGTATTTTATATCCGTGAAAATAAATATGTGCGTAATACCCAAACTAATGGGTGATTTTCTTAAGTTTAAATAACGAAAAATATGTTAGTAATATTTTTATATTACAAGTTATTACGATTTTTTACTATTATTTCTATCAACTTTTCAGTACATTTTGAGAGGGTGAATTTCCGCAGTTCCATTTTTGTGAGTCATTAATGAGGATTATTTTTTAATTTTCTTTGATAGTGATATTCATAACATGAAACCGGATGATTAAAAGCTTTGTTCTGGTGTCCGCGAGGTAACAGACTCGATAACTGATCCAGTAAAGAAATGTCTGTCTATAAATGCTTATGCACTTCCACAGGTTACAATGTTATACAGAAAAAGTTTCTGTATGCAGTTTTCTTCCGCTGATGTATCGTAAATTGAAATAAGGTGACATCTCTAGTGTCAACTTCGTCATTTGATCATTATATAAAATTAGGAAGTAACTGGATTCGGTCAGCAATCAAAAGAATTTGCAATATTCTAAACTTTTGGAGTGCAAATTTAAAACTTATAAATATTCACTAGGAATTTTTTTTTAATTTTTAATAAGGACAAATGTTAAAATAATTTACAGTTTTAAATTGTAAAACGTTTAAAGTACTTTCATTAAATTACATTACCAATATTTAAAATAGTTATTTATAACTATTAAAAATAATTCTTGAATAATTATGTAAGAATGTTCTGCAAGACCCTGGTGGCCTGGTTTCGACAGTCACCCTTTCTTTTAACGGCAGACAGAAATCTCTGTACTTGACTAGTCAAGATTATTCTCTAATTGAGAGTGAGGCAGGTAAAATAGATCGTGGTCGCAATATCCTCCAAGTGAAATGATATTTCACATGTTTTTTGCTTAGTCCTAATTCTTAAATTACAAGGATCCAATTGACTTCGGGCTCATTGTTTCCTAATAGGCAGACTGCATTCTTTGAAGCTCTTGTTCGTTCCTTGCAATTCTGGAACATCGGGTGGAGAATATTTTGACACCGTGACTAATTAACAGTTTGATGTAAGGCATTTTAACTGACACTTCGTAATTGGCTCTAGAAATGACTTTTTACGCCACAGGGGCCATATTCACGTGTTGCAAGGGCTGAAACCCTGAAAACTCACTGACAGACATGAATACAGAAGTGCGACCTTTATTTATCGTGATTCCTCAACATTAGCGGTGCTCGAAAACCGGACCTTTCCTTCTGAAGAGCGTTGTCCTTCTAATAGGACTCGTAGGAGAGAGATATTGCACTTCAGTTCTTTGCGTGCACGTCTGTCGGAAAGGGTGAAAGGAAGCTTTAAAATTTTTCTCCTTTGCAACATGGGAATATGGTCCTCTATCTACTGGAAATTCTGCTGTGATTGATTTATGCAATGAGCACTAAAAATGTTTTAAAATATCTTTAGCCTATTAGATTATCCAATGTGTGGTGTCTAAGGAACCTCCATCTTTGGGATAAATCTGTCACTCTGACTCTGCATTCCATATATTTGATGCTATCAATTCTCTCTCTCATAGTGTCAAAAGTTTTAAATGTACCAGACATGGTTAAGCATTATAAAAAAATTTCTTTTACTTTTCTTGAAGAAAAAAATGGTTCAGTTCAAAATCGAGGAAGAAACGCATATTAAGTTTGATTTTCTCTTAGTATCGCTGAGTATAAGATAATAAAATTAAAAAAAGTAAATTGTATTCTTAGGAGAATATAGTTAGAAATCATTGTTATAAATATATTATATGAGAATTATATTAGAAATATATTATTCTAATATAATATATTTATAACAATCAATTTATAACAAACTCTTAATAATTTAGTTTCAATTAACAATTTATTAGATATATTAGTTATTAATTAGTAATTTGACTCAATTAACTTCTATGATGATTTATTTGAAATATACGTAACTTTCGAAATTATACTTATTCCAATATTCATGAAACACTCGAATAAATTTTTTAAAATAAAAGTGCTTACAAAGAAATTATGTAGAAATTCAAGAAATTTTCAGTAAAAATTAAATAATTATTTATTTATTTAATTTTAGAATTTAAAGTGTGTAATTTTTGATTGAAACACTTTTCTATTTAATAAAATATTCATAAAACTTAATTAAACCTAAATAGTCTGTTACTGTAAAATTTACTAAAAGAAAATAATTGGTATTATAACTCATAAAAATCTAATATTGAAATAATGATAAATAATAAAAAATAATATAATTGTTAGAAGTTACTTTTATTCTAAAATAAAATAAAGAAATAATGTTAGGAATTTATTCTATTTCACAAATTTGTTTTATAAAAATGACTTAATTTTTAAGAATTAGTAATTATGTAAAGATTACTTCTTACATAAGGTTATAAAATTGACTGACATAATATATTTAAAACTAGACTTATCAAAACAGTATATTTTTATTTCAAATCATCATTATTTAACATATCTTATTTTTTATCTAATTTTTTATTTAATATACACATTAAAAAATTAGTGATTTATTATATAATGTATATAATTTATTCATTTATTTATTTATTAGCAATTATTATATTTTAATGCTTATGAAGTGCATGTAAAAATATCAGTTTTATTTACAGTTGTTTTTCTATAATTTTAATAACCTTCTGTATATTATCAAATTTAGAGATTTTTTGAATATATATATATAGATGGAAATTTTTTATCCATGTGAATAAATTGTTGCTTTTCTTTTTAAAAATATATAATTTACAGTAAAGACTTTTGGTAAGTAAAACAATCACAAAATTTCTATGAAAGTGAAAAAAAAATTACTTTTTCTTAAAATCGTTAAAATAATTCTTAAAATAGATAAAAACTTTCTAAATAAAATAATCTGGAAATTTCTAGGGTAAATGAATTAAACTTAAAAAAGGAAATACATCGTCCCTGACGCACTAATTCCTGCTTTGAATTTAATCAATGTACTTCTTTCAAATAAATTGTATACACGTTTAAAATACATGAAACTAAGTACTTTTACTATATTCAAATCAAAAAAGTCTCCCGTCCGGGATGACGTTTTTCCCGATTTTTTTCAGAGAAAAAGAAAACATAGCTGATAAGAGTGATATTTTTGATTTAGTTTATTAAAGCAAAATATTCCAGCAAAAATAAAAGACGTTTAAGCCATGAACTACTTTTAGCAAAATGCAAAAAAAATCCATTAGCCTAAATGAGCCCATTTCTTATTCTGCG
>JAPDSC010145762.1:0-16254 GCA_026290005.1 Latrodectus geometricus
TCAAGATTATGAATTTTATTAGTTTTAATTAGCATTAATGGAATTTGATGTTAGTCATTGTTTAACAACTGTTAATCTTTTTTTCATGTAAAATTAAATCAAAAAGAAAGTAAAACATAATTTTTTCACTTTAGTAAATTCTAAATCATCATCAATTAAAATTTGTTGTGTGGGTAATATTTTCATATTGATGCCATAAAATTCTGACTGCTTTTATCTGAATAAGTTTCACTATGATCAGATACACTAGTTTTTGAATTAGTCACCTAACATTAGATATTAAGCTGATTAATAATTTAGCTTTCTGCCTTCAGTTCAACTGTTCATGGAGTTGATATCCATTTTAACCTTGATTGTATGTATTCAGAAAACATTTAAACTAAAAAGTCCCAGTCAAAAAGCCCCCACCATTAAAGACTAGGCCCAAATATTATGAGCCCTTATCAAAAAGTGAAAGTTGTGTGAATACTAAGCACCATCATTAATAAAGACCATATTACAACAAACAAATTTAAAACGTGACTATCGGTCGTTATATGAATATTTAAATGTTCTCATCAAAAATTTTACGGGGTCAAGGAAGATTAAATTAAATTATTTCTTCCTATTAAGCTGTAAAAGCTCTAGGGCTCTAGATTATGAATAGCATTTGTGAAGGAATGTAAGTGGTTCTTTTATCACCTTGTTATGATGTCTTATTCCCATTGATTAGTCATTCTGTGCTTCTATACATATTTTCCCAACTTTAGTGTTTTAAGTGGTTGTTCGAAAAAGGATTTTTAAAACAATCACTCATGATAAAAATTTCTTTTAAACTTAATATGTGGCCAAGATTAATATGTATTCAAACATTACTTTAATTATCTATTAACTAATTTTAAATGGATATTTTTTTTTGCTATTAACATGTTTCTCTTCCTTATTCTTTCTTGATCTTTTACTTATTTCATAAATAACTTTGTAAAATTACCTTTAGCATAGCAAAAATATATGTTTATTAATTCATTTGCTTAAAATAATACAACAAAAAATATTTCTTGCTTTCTAACATGATAATTTTAAATGTATTATTTTTAATAATTTAATTAAATTTTAATAGTTTATTATATCAAAAAATTAAAATTTATCGAATCACTTTAATATTCTATGTAGAATGTTTGTATTTCATAGAGTTATTTCAGTCTTGAAATTGTGTTTAATTTCCAGTAAAATTGTTTATGTTCTTGGGATGAGATTGGATTTTTACCAGGGGCATATGTGTATATAGAGGTATCAGAATAAATTTAAAACTATTGATCTGTATTGAATAAATCTTTAAGCAAAAAATGAGCATAAAGCTACAAACTAATTGCTGGCATTAATTGAGAAAGTTATCGCCACAATATGGGAGGTTAGGCTGTTTGCCGATCATATTGTCTTATAGAACTCCAGCTGATATTGGTCAAATTGAATCTGTAGTAAATACCACCTTCTCTGATGTCGATAGTTTTGCTGAGAATTAAATTGAATTTTAATGTATAAAAATCAATAATAAGATTTTTCACAACTAGCCAGCAATTATCAGCCCAAAATCACAATGTATGGCAAATCATTGCCTTATTAAAAACATCCTAAATATCTGGGTTATATTTTGAACCTTGAAATTTTAAGTAATAGGCATATAAATTATCTGGCGACTAAATCCAGAAAGAGCTTAGACTTATTGAAATATATTATAGGAAAAGATGCCAACACATGCAGATTAACTAATACCTTTCTGATCAAATCTATTTTGGTTTTCAAATTTTCTTTTGTGCATCTCCCACTAACATAACAAAACTAGAAAGTGTGCAATTAAGTGCTGCCAGTATTATCACTGTTATGAGATATTGCTGCCCAACAGATCTGGTGTTATTTGAATATGATATTCAGCCTTTATTATTGAGAGAAGAAACATTACTTTCAAATTATTTTAACAAACTCTACAGTTTTGGTGTTCAAAATTGTTCTGCAATTTGCCTCAGTAATTGTACTAACAGTCATTAAAAAGAGACAGCATTTTCTCAAATTCACTTGATTGACTTGTTAAATCAGAATATTTTTTAAGAGCGGTATTTAACTCCCAATGAAGTGCTTGCCTGGTATTCATTTCCAACCTGAATACAGGATTCATACTAACAAAAATTATAACTTACCTTAGTATCTATATCAACTCGCTTTCTAGATCATTAATCAAGTCTTAGCAATCAAGTCTTAGTCTGAAATTTAAATTTATACTGATGGCAGTGAGGACAGTATCAGAATTATTCTGGCACTGGAATCATCATAATGCCTTTGGATTCTCACTTAGATCTAATATTAAGAACCCAGCTTTCTGATCTGTTTTTAGATCTGAACTAATAGCTATAGATGCAGCACACAATACTATTGAATCTGTAACATCAACTGCAAATATATAGATCTTATTTGATAGTCATACATACAAATATATGAATCTTATTTCATAGCCATTCAGCACATGTAAGCTGTAAACAAAACTGCTTCAATACTGAATTTTCTTAAGCAAGTAGCCAGAGGTCTACTTTAAGTGGACCTCTATCTTATATTGGCATCTTTGGCAATGTAACTGCAAATCCTTTGGCCAAGAAAGATCTTTCTGATGAGTCAATTTCAAATCACTCCTTGACCTTCTCTGAGATCTACTCAAAGATAAAAATTTAAAATCAAATGCTGCAGAAAATCTCTCCTAAACACCCCTAGTATAATAGGCAGCCTCCAAGTAGTGCTTTTATCATCATTGCTGTAAAAAGTCATTCAGTCCATTATTCGCAGGCTTATAAGTTGACATCTCTTTTAATCAGGGACAAAAGATTATCTGAAGTGCACTAATTGCAACTATATATAGGCCTCTTTGGACTATATATTGACCTGTGCAGGTGTAGATAGATTAACCTTTTTAACAGTTCCCTTGTGATTTTTTGAAGATTTATAGGATCATGGACTTGGTCTGGCTTGCAACTGTTTCATGACAAACAAGTCTAAAACAAACCCAACCAAAAGATTTTTTTCACTTTAATTCTCTCTCACTCTTCTAGTTTTTTTTATATTTTTTAAAGGTTTAGATATGTATGATGTATGAATAGTTTGAGGCTCACCTGTATAATTTTTAATTGGTAAAAATAGGAAAGCCAATTGAAGAATCAAATTATTGAATATTAAATAATGTTGGTGTATTTCAATAAAGTATTTGCCTTTTGTCTTTTTATAAAGTATGCCAAATATTAAATTTGACGTAAATATGATAACAGTATTATTGTGTTGCAAATGTAATAATATGTAAATTTTTCTAGTGAAAAAAAGATTTAACTTTTTACAGTAATTGATAGTTTGCTTTGATAGTAACATTGATGAAATATACTTTATTTCAAAATAGGATTCATAAGTACATGGCACTTATATTTTGAAAATTATATTTTAGTTTTATATTGACACAGAAATTCCTATTAGTGTTTAAAAAATGCATGATTATATGAAGAACCTATTAATTTGATAAAATCATCTAAAGATAACTCATGTACCAATGTCTCATAAAAATATTATTTTGTTTTTATACTATTCATAAAAGCACTGTAAATAATAATAAAATTTAAGTAATGAATATAATATATCTTAAGTGAAAATAAATTATGTTAGGAAAATATATATTTAAAATGAAAATTTTTTGGATCTGCTTATGTGAAAAAGAATTTTCACATGACTATTGCATGAAATTTTTTCAAAAAAATTTTTTTACGTATATAAAATTCAATTTTTTGGCATTTGGGGAGGAGCTGAACAATTCCACGCAAATTAATTAAAAATATTTTGATTAATAAACTTTAAAATCTTGATTGAAAAACCTAATCATTTTATTGATAATTGTGCTTTGTCATATCTCACTGGATAAAGTGAAGTCCTTTTATTCTTAAAAATTTTGATAGGAAAGCAAAATATTCTTCTTCTTTATCTTAAACATAAGATACTTCATGTACAATTGTATTTGAATTATCACACTTGTGTTTATTATCAAATTTTTTCTACATGAAAAATTTTACAGCATTATAATTAAATATTGATATTTTAAATAAATGTTTTAGTACTTATCTATAAAATAATTTATTTGAATGTTTAAAATTTACATAAAATGTTTTCTTTCTTTTAGGATGCAAAATTAAAGCTTTGAGAGCTAAGACTAATACTTATATCAAAACGCCAGTTCGAGGAGAAGAACCAGTATTTGTCGTCACTGGTCGAAAGGAAGATGTCAGTGCAGCTAAAAGAGAAATCTTATCAGCTGCTGAACACTTCAGCCAGATCAGAGCTCAGCGCAAAAATAACATGAATGGCTCACTTGCTCCGGGACCAAATTCTAGCATTCCAGGTCAAACCACAATACAAGTAAGAGTCCCTTATAGAGTTGTAGGTCTTGTTGTTGGACCGAAGGGAGCAACCATTAAAAGAATCCAACAACAGACCAATACTTACATAGTCACTCCAAGCCGAGAGAAGGAGCCTGTTTTTGAGGTAACTGGTTTACCTGATAATGTAGAGACTGCGCGTAAAGAAATTGAAGCTCACATTGCTATGAGAACAGGAGGACTGCCAGACTCTTCTGCAAGCAGTGGTAGCTCTGGTTGCAATTCTAATTCAGAAGATGACGATTTTCACATTAATGGCATAGATAGGGGATTTACCACTCCAGCAGTAGCTACTTCAAATTATGTTAATTCAATGTATAAGTCAGATTTCAGTAATGGAACATCACCATTGTCTCGCGACAGCAATAATAGTTTAACACCTCGGTCCCAAGATATTTTTACATTTCCTACCCACTCTATGTCCTCTGACAGTGGGTCACCAAAGATAACAGATATGTATTCCTGTCCTGGCTTTTCCAGTGGCTTTACAAATGGATTTGGACTGTATGATGATGAAGGTGTAGGAGGGTCTCCAACTTTTGAGCAAGCAGTATTTCCGACCACCAATAGCGTTTGGTCTGATTTTGGACCTGTCAGGAGTACTGTCTCACCCCTTTTTGAAACTACTGTTACATCCACAAGTTCTTCAAATGCACCTCGTCGAAGCAATAGCTTGGGAAGTTCTGATTCAGGAATTTCCGATCCTTTGCTGTTAGATCATCCTCCTGCTCGCAGGATTTGTAGCGATCCCCTTGTGGACACTCTTGTAAATTTTCCAACCATCACAGCTGCAACCACAGTCCCAACTATTGCTAACTGCTTCACGGTAACAACTTGCAGTGGCACTTCAACAAATTCAGACATCAGCCCTACAGATTCCATCTCTCCTCTAAAGAAGCCAAAAAGAGACTGTGCAGTTTGCTTTGAGAGTGAAGTGGTTGCTGCTCTTGTACCCTGTGGACATAATATGTTTTGCATGGAATGTGCCAATCGCATTTGCGAGAAGGCTGAACCAGAATGCCCAATTTGCCGACAGCAAGCTCTTCAAGCAATCCGTATTTACTCTTAGATGTAATACGTTTTAACATCTTGTTGTGGTGGGGGAAAAGTTGCTGGCAATATAGACAGTTGCAGCTCAGAAAGAACTATTTCCAGTATACAAAAGTACCAGTTTGTACTTGAAAGTACACAAAAGAAAAATGCTGATGCTTTATTTCAAAACTTTTTTGTTTTCCCCTTTCCTTGCCCACCGATATCTCCTTTGCTTAAATGACTAAGCGGCTGGAAAACTTAATTACTGAGATGTTTAAGAAAGTGTAGAGAATAACTGCTCAGCCATTTAAAAATATTGTGAAATAGTATTAAAATATAAATATTTTATTCTTTCACCTGAAATTTCTATTTAGATGTTGATAACTTGGGTATTGACCATTTTATTGAAAAAAAATGTACAGAAGAAATTATTATAGTTTGATTACATAATCGCACACTTTGTTCTGTCTCAAATATGAGTATGTTTAGTCTTTAAATGTTTTTTTAGAAACATCTATGTATACTTAAATATATATATGAATATATATTAATTAGATAATTATTAGTGTTTACTCCAATAATATTCAATTTGTGATTTATGTGATATGCTAACTGTTCAATTATCATATATATATTCCTATTTTTCATGCTTTTGTATTTTAAAAATACCAGACTTAATTTTTTTATGGATTATATTTTAGGTGGTATTTAGTCTGATAAAATGGCATTGTATAAATAGCCATTTTTTTTATTATTTTATAAATCACATTCACTATAGTTTTAACTTTGTTGTTATAGACCTTTATTTTTGTTAATGTCTTCCAGTTATTTGGGTAAGAGCTTGTCTATCTTTTATTTATTTTTTGTTATGAATTTCTCATTATTTGCCTAGAATTTTTGTGATCTCTGTGGTTAAATTACTAGAAATTGATACATAATGTTTATTAGGTAAAGAGACTGTCTTAATATGTATATTATAAGGTGCTTTCAACATGCTTGTGGTTATGACCAAACCCTCACTAAAATATGCCAGGCCTTTGTACGGCCATGAATATATTGCAACGTAGTTAAATATTGATAGAGGAATATTTTTGTTACTTGTGGGCTTCATAGTTAGACTTGACTGAATAAATTCATTTTCTCATACAAAGAAACAAAAACAAAATGTATACATATACTGAAACATTTAAAGCATTCATTTGGATCTTGAAATGTTTCTTACTTGCAAGGTTGATAAGATGAAGATAAAGAACATAATAGATTTTTTCCCTTTAAAAGAAGAATTAATTGTTTGAATTGAAGTAAATTGAAATAAAGCACTCAGAGAGAGATTGAGAATGAAATATGTTCTTTTAATTAATAATTTCTACTGGTAAAGATACCTATTTCTTAAGAATGAAATTTCTAAAACTTACTTTTTGAATAACATCTTCAAAAGGTATGTATTTGATTGGTATTATATTGTAACACTGTTTAAAATTAAGAGAAGGTTGCAAATTCATAGTGTGATTGTTTTGGTCATAGTCTTGAGCTTCTAAAAGGAAGCCGATTTTACTTAATTGTTTAATATGTTACAGTTTTATCTGTTATAGCTGTTGAAAATAATACTTATTCATTGTGATTGCTATTATCTTATGAAAAGTTATTCTTGAATTTACATGCGTGTCTGTAAAGTCATTTCCATTGAATAATCTGGTATTCTGTGGATCATTCTTTACATGCTGTTTTAGCATCATTAAAAAATGTTGTATGCTGGAATGATTTGTGAACTGTAAATGTTCAATGACCACAAGAACGAGTTGATATAGTTGTTACTGCTTGTATATGAATTGTTATAGATTATAGAAGCATTCTTGATGATTGCAGTAAATCATGAAGAGAAGTATATATATATATATATATATACTACCCAGCTGGCTGTAGATTGAAGAAATAAGCACATATGGTAATATTTGTGCATGCTTTTAATGACTATTTCGTCAAACAATGCATTGGAAAGCCTAATTACATGTATTTATAACATTTTCACTGATGTAATCATCCTGAAATTATATTATAATTGTTATAAATGTGGCCCAAAACATGTTTATTAACTTTTTACTTCTGTAAAATTTTGTTCATATCAATACAATGAATATATTTAAATATTAAAGAACTGACTATGTTTTTAAATTGTCATAACCCTTATTGTATTCTGTTTTGAAAATACTTATAATGCTATTACTTTATTATCTAGTGGAATTTTCAAAATTGCATTACAACTATTTTGAAAAATCTATAAAGCAGCTATTTACAGAATTATTATTACAGATTTGTGTGCTATGACATTGCTTTATTAAAATATGTATAGTTATCCTCATTTTGATTTTCATAAATTATATGTTGCATTCTTTATTTTAAATATTTTATAACATGTTTATTCCACTTTTAATATTTCAGTGTTAACCTGTTCTTAAGTGTTTTTCAATAATTTGCTTACATTAATTTCTTGGGTTAATTTGCTATGGTAGAATTCATATTTATGATAACAATAGGTAAAATTTAATCGTCACTGAGTAAATATTCAATTCACATTAACTTGAAATTAAAACTATATAGCTGTCATGTATTGTTTAGACTTCACTCATTATAAATGAACTTAAAACTTTTCAATTACTCAAAGTATTAATTTGTATGGTCTCTCACATTTTAAAATATCTCGCAATGTGTTACCTTTCTTTCAAAGTAATTTTTATTGTAGTTTTTACTGTCTAATATTCATACATTTTTATTCTTATAATAAACCTGATAACACAACGAGATTACAACTACTCTGGAAAGAGTCTATTTTTAAACTATTTCCCTCTACTTATCTTAATGAAAAATGCTAACTAGACATCTCAAAGACATATTTTTTGCTTATAAATATTCGATAGATAGGTTTTTAAGACACAATACAGTGTTTTTAATAAAAATACAAAATATTTGAAATACTCATTCGTGTTTGCAAGCACCACTTCACCCATAAATGTAAAATATCAATTTCTTAATCAAGAAACTAGGATTTTTTATTATCTGGAATTTTTTTTACTTATTGCAGAATTTTTGAAATAGGAAAATATATATAATCAGTTGTTTGACATTGCACACATAGTAATAGTCAAATTAAAAGTTTATTTTATAACATTTAAATATTGCTTGTATTTCTTAAACCTTGATTTTTAAATTAAGCTTATTAATTTTTTTATTAAACATGTTTCTTTTGTTTTTATATGTACTGTGTTTTATTTCAATCAATCAAGTTTTTTGAATTTTGTAATTGGAGTTATTAATTAAAGAAATTTTTATAAATTAAAATTTCCATAATTAATGACTCACTTAAGTTATTAAATACTAATAATTGTGCTTATTTTAAATCCCTTTAGCTATACTGATAAAATGTTTGTTGTTTAATGTGTAAAAATTTTAACACAAATCCCTTAACTTTTCATGTGTGTGCAGACAAAATGTTTCAGAAAGATGGGAGAATGCTGTACAACAATGTATTTCTTATGAAGGTTTTACTTTTTAAATTATTTTGGTATGTCTAGTTATAAATAATATTTTCATTGAAATGAGTATGATACTTTATTTGCTAAAACATTAATAAGATTATAAATTTGACAAATTTCATTGTTTCTTAAGTTTTACTAAGTAAACAATCAATTGAGACTTGTGTATTAGAGCAACTATGTCATTAAATTAAGAAAATTTTGATATCTTAATTCATTTTTTTCTTGCAGTTACTGTTAATGACAGTGCTATTTTTATTGTTTATTAACTTATAATATAAGAATAATTAATAATAATTTGATTAAGAAATCATGGTTCTTTTTCCCATTCAAAACATTTTCAATAATTACTGACATAGTTGCCTAATGCATATAAATACAAACAAAACTGATATCCATATATTGTTCAAGAACAATATTTTAATTTCAAAATGTTAACATAAAAAGTTTGTTCACTTGAAAATTCACTGGCTGTCGTCAGTTGACGATAATTTTGCTATATTTTAGAATTGTATTGACCTAGTCTTTCGTAGTTTATAATAACTTTGGCATACTCTATAGGTAAACATTTGACGATGACAATTATAGTTCTCCAATTCGATGACATGTACTACTGCGTTTATGTTTACTCTAATTCTAATATAATGTTCTTTTTCAATTAAACAAATTATAAAATTTGCATATTATTTTCTAATTAATTTTATATCTAAACTTCCACATTTTTTATAATATTTTATAAGTATTCCAGAATAATTATTATCCTGAAAAAAAGCAGTTTTTTTATTGGTACTTATGACGTTATATCTGTTATAGCATTTAATTATGTGCTTGTTATTTATTAGTTTTAGTTTCATTCTTTTATATTGTTATTAAATTCTCAAATTGAGAATGTGTACTTGTTATTTTTGTTTCAAATTTTTATTAAATTGCAAGGTGACTGTTTAAGACTATATAATGAAAATATTATAAAACTAATTTATATATGTTTTATATAGCTAAAGATACAAAGTTATTGTATCTGTGTTATTTTTTTTTTATTTTATGTTGAATGAATATAAGATATATACTTTAATATTTAGCTTTTGTTTGTATATAAGCATATTATATTTATTTATTTTGACAAAAATCTATTATCACGCACCTATTAATATCCTGTTTTGAAGGAAATAACTTTCAAAGCTTCAATTTCATTTTATTAGTAAGAATTTTTTACTTCACGAGGTTTATCAAGAAAATAATTTAACAATCTTTCCGAACAGAAATATCATTATATGACTTGTTTAATATGTTTATTTTATATAAAAGTATGGAGATTGTTGTAAAATAAAATATGTGCTGTTAATTTCTTAAATAATAATTATTATGATTAATTTATATTATTTATTTAAGTCATGCTTTTAAATGAAAAATATAATTGTGCATTGTTATGAAGGTTTTCAGAATGTACCGTTATCATTCCACAAAGAGTTAAATGTATATGTATATATAATAAATATACAAGCTCAAATTCGTTGCATAAAGTTAGGAAATATGTGATTGTTTTCCCCCCTTTGTCAGAAGTTTTCTCCCAAAGTGAAATGCAGAGTTCCATGCTAAACTATCCCTATATATTTTATTATTCAAATTTTAAATATCCCTGAACAAATGTATTTTGAAGTTCAAATAAACTATACATCTTGGTGTGATTTGCTGTGTATTTTTTATGAGTTTTTGTATTTTGCATAATAACACAATTTTGACAATCCCTGACACATGATTTCATGTAAGTTGATTTTAGTATCAAACAATATTTGACCAATTTTTCTTGCCATATCATTTAGCTTCAATTCAATGGTTTAAACTTTCCACTGTGATGTAATATTAATAAAAAAATTTAGCTGTTTGGAAAAAAAAAATCAGTGTATTATTTTCATAAATGAAGATTTCCTACATTAGAATTCTATCAAATATGGCAAGAGATCTGATGGCAAATTAATTTTGATGCAAAAATCAATGTATTACATTTGCTTTTTCATTTGCTGCATTGAATACAATCTCCATTGCAAAATGTAAATATCAATCCTCTCATAACAAAATGTAAGTTATCGCAATTACATTTGTGATAACTTATATGGTTTTTAATTGATTCCAAATCACACAAATCAAATATATCCACACATGAAATTCGAATGAAGGATAGAATGTCAACTCTTCAAAAACCATTTTCACTACTATGTAAACAAAGTTACTTTATTAATTCTGAAAACACAAACAAAAAGTTTGGGTAATTTATTTTATTATAAAATTTCCGCAAAAAATGTTTAATTTTTATTTTGAATCATCTTGGTGTTTTCTGAGGATAAGTACACTTCTTTTCGATTAGCTTTTCAAAACTTAAAAAGCATGCATCAAAAACATTCTAAATAAAAATCTAACTAATTAATACTTAGCAGACCGTTAAATGTACTCGTCCTTTAGTTTAACACAGATTGTAAGTTAAATTCTAATTTAGGATATGAATGTTTGTAGTGGTCTTTAAAATACTAGTTTTCAATGGAATTAATCAACATGAGCTAAAGTTGATCGTATAGGAAGAACCCATACCTACTCAACTTAACTCACAAGTTAACTTCTTTTTTACCTGTGCATATAATAAAAGTCGATCAATCAATTTATATTTGGGAACTACTTTGATATACCCCCAAAATAGGAAATTTGGCGACTTTTTTTCTCGCCAAGATGGATTCTCGCTAAATATAAAGAATTAATACATAAAAAATACGGAATCATTAAGTACAAAATACAAGAAAATACTAAATTTTGCAACAGCAAAAACCTAAAAGCTGAAAAAACCTAAATTGGTTACACTAAAATAAGAAACAGCAGCCCTAAAAAGTCCATTGGGAGTGCCAGATTTGACGCGTAATTTTTGGGGGGTATATCAAAGTTGTACCGATATTTTCTTGAAAATTACCTAATACGAATAATATTCTCATACCAGAAATAATGCACATGTATGTACCCCTATAAAAAAACACATATAATAGAAATCTCACGCTTCTGTATATTTTACCTAATAAAACATATAAAGACAGCCATAACCATATAGGTAAATGTATTGCACTTTTTACCAGAAAGTCAATAAGTCTGTTATTAGACAAATAGTGTAACTATTAAATTACATTTTATTGCATGCAGCTATTCATGGCACCATTTGCTAAATTGCTTTATTTAATTATTTTTTGAAAGTTATCTTTAAATCCGTGCTTTTACTTTTAACTATCGAACTATTTGTACGCTGTTTATACATAGGTAGTATAACTATTTTCCTTCGAATGTGAATTAAATAAATTCTACAAATATTTCACTTTTATAATAAGATAAAGTGCTCTAAAACGAACTCATTTATAGTCAGTGATAAACTAGAACAAAGATAATTAAATTTAAATTTTTATAATGTGAAGAAATTAAGTTACCACAATGAAATTTGAAATATATTATTATTATTTAATATATTTCTAATTATGTTTGTGCACACCTTTTTTCATGTAATATTTTTTTTTTACAATCCTTTATTTTTTTCCCCATAAAAATGTCTTATTTAAGATGCTTTTATTTTTCAAAATAGAATAATTTAATATTATAAACAAATATTACATTTCCCATTACTTTTTAAAAAACATGTATTTTATCCAATTTAGCGCAATATCTGTTGTTGTATCTTGTTAGCGATGTTTTATAAATTTTGCTGGTTGGGTTTTATGGCGCAACGTCCAAAATGTTCAAGCTGCGCCAATTTATAAATTTTTCATCAGCTTGCTTCTAATACTCAAGTTTTACTTGAATTTTAACCGAGGTAGATTCCGCCTTTCATTATTTCATTAAAAAAAAAATATTACTTGTATTGTACCAGTTTTTCACATAAGTTAATTAAAAAGTATTGCGAAATGTTTGGACAAGGGATAGAAACAAATTACTATTTACTTTTCCATCGTAAATGCCATCGTATGCCGTACAAATCAGGTGGAATTTGTCAATTAAAATAAATCTGACGTCACTAGAATAATCTCCATTAATCTAATACACATCCATGGCTTGACTGCTTTGAACATTATAATAAATAACAAAAATCCACCTGATTTGTACGGCATAATCAATAAATGCCTTATAAATTAATTTTTTGAGTGTGGGATAAACTATTCTTGAATATTAAGTTTTAAAAACTTTTCATTATTATTATTATTTTTACGCATTTATTATGTAAATGAATGGGCATTTAGTTATTTCGATAAAAAAAAATTAAGAAATGATACTGAAAAAAGTTAAATACTAAACAATAAATTTTTTCAGAATATAAATTATTCATATTCATTATTTTCCCCCCTTTATTGTGATATATATACACTTTGCCCTTTTTAATACGCTTAAAAATGTTCTTCAGAAAAAAATAGAAATTAGAGAAATACAGCACACTGAACAAGTATTCCTTGCACAGTGTGCCGTTTTTTCGTTCTGATAATTTTGAAACATAAAGCGATTTTATTAAATATATATTTAAATATTTTTAATAAAATATTTTATTTAAAGTAAAATTTTTAAATAAAATATTAATCTCCATTTGTAATTTACTAATAAAATATGCTGCTTAACTGTTGTTTTATATATAAAACCTTAATACTACAAATTAAAAAGTTACCAAACAAATAATTAGTGATATTAATGCTATATTACCTAAAAGCAATTTTTTTATCAATTTGCTTTGGATATTTTCATAAGCAAATACTTTATTTTAGTATAATTATATTAATTATATTCCTTCTTCGTTTACGTTTTTTGACATTAAAATTTATCATACGAAATAAAAAACTCAAAGTATTGAAGTGCATCATGTACTAATGATACCTTTAAAAATATTTTTACATTTCTTTTTATTCTTAATATAATAAGATCTTGATTAACAAAATGAATATTTTAATTTTTCATCATGAAAGATTTTTGAAGTATTTATAAGATATTTTAATTATTACTTTATTATTTTTATGATAAGTAATTAATTTATTAATTAAGAATTTTTAATATTTTATTACAGTTAATTCCTCTGCCTCAATGCAGAAATAATTTTGTTCGTTAGCTCATTTGTGTTGCTAAATTAATTTTTCCTTTATAACCGCTTGCAAAGGATACTCAATATTTTTTTAAATTAAATTCAAATCAAATTCAAATTAACTGCTTTCAAAAGTATATGAGGCAATTTTTAAAATAAAATATTTTATATATTAAAGTACTTATTTTTAAAATTAACATGTACAAAAAAACGTGATATAAGAAAAATTGGATTAAGTGATTAAGTCAATGCATTTTGAAAAAAAAAATTTGTTTAATTATATTATCATAATTTATAAATGCACATAATCTACACAAAATCATCTAAAGTTTGAGAACAGTAATTATTCTTTTTAATATCAACTATTATTATTATTTTTTATGGCTTCCTCGTTAAAGATATTTTGTATACATATAGTTTTAAATTAAGCAAAGGTATTGGAAATATTTCAAACTTCTCCTAGTTATAAAAAGAGTTTCTTAATTCTTTTTAATTATTTCAAAAATTTCAGAATAATTTTGCCAAACAGTATTAAAAATTTTTAAAATTTTCTTATTTTTAAAAGAGATATTTTTGTATAAAAATATTATTGGTCTTGCCTTATCAAACTTCATGAATGGAAATAGTTTTACAACTGTCTAGAAAAAAATATTTTTAATCAAATTAAATAAATAAAACAACTAACCTCAACTAACATATATGTGTAAAATGGACTGTGAGTGAGATCGTTATCAGGACCTTTTACTATGAATAACCGAAAATCATGATATGACAGATACTATATTCGAATAACGCAAGGGAAGAAATCAGGAAAACTACTTGATGAAGAGCATTATCCCATCATCTGCCTTGAAAGAGAGTTTAGGATCGAACTTAAAAACTTACATCTAAAGACCGAGGTCTTATCACGGAGACGTGATAACCTTTTATAATTCCTCTCGCTACAGCGTAGCCGATAGCTGAAGAATGTTGTAAAACGTGAACAAACATCAAGTTTTGCCTTTCCGAAGAACTTTTATTAGATAAATTGGGCTGTATTCACGTGTCGCAAGAAGGAAAACCCTGAAAACTTCTAAGCACACATACTCGAGCGCACTTGCAATCAGAAGTGCAAAATCCATTGTTCAACAATGTGACCAAACCCAAAGACTCCAATTCTCAGGAATGCAATCTCACCATTAGACCATGTGATCCCATTATGAGATCGTATAGTGAATGGACTGAACTAAATGCTCCTGTATATATTTTTAATTGAAAGTAACTTTGTTCTGGTTGGTTAGGCGTTCGTTCTTGGTACGAAAGGTAGTAAGTTCGAATCCCAATCCAAGATCTGTTGTATTCGCTAATGATAGCTTAAGCACGTAAAATATGTTGTGGTTGCAATCCCCATCATATGAAATGATACCTCTTGGGGGGGACTGACCGAACCTGAGGGTCTTTTGCTAGGTCCCAGCTTCCAAATTAAGACGACCCATTTACGGGGATATGATGGCACACCCATTGGATGCCACACTATATAAGATGCCATTCGTTCAGTCCCTTGTCGTGTTGAAAGATGGAAATCCCAGTAACCGGGCTTTATATAACAACAACTAATTTATATATTTTTAATAGCCAAGACATATTATTGTTTTCACCTTTTCACAGATGAGGAACAGTATTCTCGTATCGTGAGGAAAAACAGGAAAATTTTCAACAGCCATGCTGACAGAACACATAAAGGGAAGCCACATAATCCATCCCTCTTGCTCAACACTGGTTTAGATCGAACATGGAAACGTGCAATCTGAAAAGGAAGTAATTCGCGCGAGGTCATTTTAAAATCAAATAATTCCTTTATATAGTTTTTTTTTTTTTTTTTTTTTTTGTTGAGTGCCAGCCAGGTTGGCAGTATTGGTGCGCTGCCCCACTCTTTCAACTGAACCGCAGTTGGGTGTGGAGTCCGACTTCCTCAGTACACACATGCCATAGGAACCCGTTTATAGGGTACGCAACCATTCACAACCCATTCATACAAGGAAAGGACAAAGACAGGAGAGAGAAAGAGAAAGTACATCCATGTCCCGACTGGGATTCGAACCAAGACCTCCCTATCCGCAGTCAGGAATGCTGACCACTAGACAGAGTAGGCGGCCTTTATATCGTTAATATATATATATATATATATATATAT
>JAPDSC010145762.1:17254-31040 GCA_026290005.1 Latrodectus geometricus
TATATATATATATATATATATATATATACTCATTGAAATGAGCGAAATTCTAATTGTTAATAATTGTTTATAATAACTATCAGTTCATTGATAGTTATACCAAGGAAAATAAACATTAGTATCTTAATCTAAATGTTTCAAAACGTACTTTAATCAACCGTGTAATCAACATGTATTCCAAAACCGTCATCATCATTAACATAGAATTTTGATGTTATATTTTACAATAATCTAATCATTATTATAAAATGCAAAATACAAGCATAAAAGCACAATCAGTGCTATACTATAAATTTGGTAAGACAGATTTAACAGATTAGGAAGGTGGAGAAGCAAGTACCATGAGGAAAAGGGCGCTTTTCATGTGTGCAGAAGGTAATAGGTTCGATACCCAATTCAGTAAATTACTCTCTCATTTAAAGGGTGCAAACACGTTAAAAATTCTTTGGGATCTTGAATTTGTCACTCTGTGTCAGTAAGAAAAGAAAGGTGGTAATTTGTGTGATGATCTTGGCATGTGGTTACTGCTCAAAGTTAGAAAGTTCTTAATGGCTTCAGGAGGAAAAAAGTGGCAACTGGTAATCTGCTGCGATGATCTATTTTGACCTTGAAATGGAACTAACAATGGTTTCGTTTGTTGAATAACTAAATGCTTCTGCAATTAAAGTGAAGTTATCGATTGATTTGGGATGATGTAATTGTTTAGTGAAGTGGTAAGGTTACTGTAATGTCGTAGTCTTCATTTGAATAATATTTGAAATAATCTTTCTTTCTTCTACGCAAAACACTTCTCAAAGGTAATCCAGTAAAGTAGTATTGATGTGTTAAGCTATTTTTCATTGGAATATTTGGCTTGTTTGTCATTCTAAGATTCATTTTTGCACAACATTTGAAACATTCTCTAACACAAAATGTGGATTATGAATAACGGCAAGTATTAATGCTGCTTAGAATGAGAAAATGGATCTTACGAGCTTTTGAATCCTGCTGAGTTTCTGACCACAGCCCAAACAAATCAGTTTCCAGCAGGGGTTTACTTCAGTCTACAGAATTAAATTTTCCATAACGTTATATATATATATATATATATGCAGGTAGCATGTATATATATATATCGGAATACAATAAATAATGATGCCACACACAAGTTAATTGTTTCTGCAACGATGAATAGCATACAAAACATATTGCTGGAGTAAATTTCCGAAAAGACAATAAACGCGCAATGCAAAACCTTAAACATATCCTTATATGAATCCAAAAGAAATGTTTGTAAACATTACTGAATTAATCTGGCAAATTTTTTAAATCTGAAAAAAATGAGATAAGAAGAAAATAAAAAAAAAAATCAAAGAGATATTAAAAAAAAGTGCCTTATTAAAAAAAAGTACTTTTTTTAACTCCATGTATCTAGCCTATAATTGGGCTAAGTCCCTGATATTTCCCTGTACCTAGCGTGGAGTTGGGCTATACCAGGTATGTGGAAGCAGGTGTTGAATCTTCTTATTTAGAAACAGGGGTCAAGCAGAAGACTCCGAATATTTGACCTTCCACCCCCCCTCCCAGAGGTACCATTCCATCAGAGAATATTACGACTCCTACCTATTCAACTTGCCCCAGTTGACTTCAGTAAATACGACGGATCTTCGGTTGAGCTAGGATTCGAACTCATTATCTTCTGGTATTAAGGACGACGTCGTAACCAACTAGGGCACTTCGGACTCTCCCTCTTATGATATGGAAATTTTGAAAGAATGATAATTATTTAAAATAGCAGAGCATTCCCTTCATAGTATACATTAAATGCATAAATAATGATCAAGGAGTAGTGGACATTACATGTTATATCCTTGGCACCTGGCAGTAGCTCATAATTAAGTGGTATATATTTTCTACTGTATTTCTGCCAATCGAAGATGCTGAAGACTGCCATACACAATGAAATTTTTAATCACTATTAAGCAGCAAAAATGCCACTTTAGCTAGTAACTTCTTCTCTAAACATCTTTATTCTGGTAATTAAACAAAATACACCATACGGGAGATAAATGTGTGTTACCCTTTTCAAAATGAAAATATTCCGTTGTGTAAGGTATCGAACCCATAACCCTCTAGACACGAAAACGTCATCTTCCTTTTTCACTACTAGTGTTATACAATGCGGTTTTGAAAATGATTAAAAATGCACCATAATATCTATCTGAAAATAGAGATGAGTAATATACGATCAGGTAGAAGTGACGAGATCGACACATGATCTGACCCCATCCTCTCCACACCACGACACAACAGCACAATAAATTATAATCTGTGAAAGTTTTAACGTTCAAAGGCTCTCTCAGCACGATAGTCTTTAGCTGAGTTAGATATAAAATACGCTAGCTTCTAGATAATGAAACACGCTTTTCGTCATCAGTCTATCATGATCCTAGTACACAACTTTATGATACACACTTTGATCACAACTATATGACTTACATAACAACTTTATACATGCATAGAAATATTAGCATCATTTGCCCATTTTAATGCCCTACTTCTCTGAAGTATTTACAGTGAGATTATATGGTATAAATGTCCCATTGAAAACTGACTATGAAAGTGAAAAACGCTATTTTTTTAAAATTTATACACAAAAAATTCTCTTGAAATGCATAAAAACACATTAAAAAATTTGCTTACAAAATTTGATGGCATCTTTGAAGAAAATTATTAAAATAAGATTTGTTATGACAAATTAATAAATTTTACTAGATTAGAAATTCAGAATTTTACAGAAAAGTATGAATAAAAAATCCTTCTTTAATTTAAGAATGAATTAAAAGAACTTGATAACTAAAAACCAGACAAGATTTGAACAAATTTTCTGAAGCATTCAAAGTTTAATAAATATTTAACAATTTTTATTACCAGATGAATGACATAAAGAAAAAAAATGATTAAATGTAATTAAATTAATGTAGTTTAACAGCAATATTATAAATTGTAAAAGAAATTACTAGATTTGAAGAAAGCAATAAAATACATTACAACATCTAAAGCTTAATAAATATTCGTTTTTTGTGTAATGTATAGCGAAGAATATGGAGTTAAAATTTATTTCAGTACATGTAATTAAATTTGTATAATTGAACCGTAATATCATGTTATATGAAAAATATTCATTAAATTTGTTTGGTTTTGAAGAATATTACATTCACACATATATTTCGGGAAATATTAAATTGAAAATCCTGAGCATCAATATCTATGAATAATTTTACAATAAAAATATAAATAAAAAAGAGCGTTTTTAAGAACTATTTTTTTATTTCTTAATGAAATTCAATACATTTTATTTTAATAGTTTGTCTATGCGTTGTGATATATAGTATTTTATTACAAATTAAAAAAGGGGCATGTGTTTTTCTTACAGATCTTGACATCAAAACATTATGTGAGGTAACTCTAGATTCTAGAAGAATGTCCTCAAAGATGAGGTCGTAAGTTCAAAACCAAAGCCAATGATTATAGATTGCTCTATATAACAATTCATTCCTAACCTTGGTGCTGAATACAATGGAAAAAAAAAGAACCACCTGTTTCCACGAAAATGGCTAACTCACTGCAAAATGGTGATTCATAATGATTTAGCTCGACTTTGAACTCCTAAAACAATAAGTATCGACTAAAGCAAACAAAAAAGCGTGATTTTTGATATTTTTTTCTACTTACCAATTTTATGAGCCATATTTTACATGTACTGTATTTTTTTTTTTTTTGCATAGATTGAGATGGACATGGCATTTTACTCTGAAAAATAAAAAGAATGAAAATTCCACCGTTGCCAGTTATTCAAACATAAAAACACGAGTCATTAAACCTGATCATAAAATCACCTACAAAGGCATGCGTGTCTTTCACCTTCTGATCAGTATAAAATTTTCATTCAATTTGATTTTTTTACGACTATATTTTTGCGAAGAAGTTCGTAGAACGAATTATACGAACAAAATCAGTAAGCTCACGTACAATTTATAAGTCTTTGGCGTTTGTTTCGAATGATATTTTAAATTAATTTACGGGATCATATTTTTGCACCACAAAAATATCAGTCTCTGTTATGGAGTTATCTTTTTGTTTTTCCCACTCAACACTAAGAGTGGTTTCATATGTTTGAACATTCAGGAAGAACAAATTCTGATTTATTCAGATGATTAGAAAAAAAGTAATTATTTAGGATTAATTTTGGAACCTTTAATTTTTTTTCGCTAGAACTCAATTTCCTACCAAATTATCTTCTTATAAAGATGACAAAAATGATTCAAATAAATGAAAATTATTTTATTTATAATTCTTTTTACTTTAATTTTTCATTATTATGAATTAAATAGAATGATAACTAAAAACACAAACTTATATATAATATTTGCAAGTGATTTTTATTTTAAAACAAAATTTAAGCAATTTGATTTATGATATAAAAATATATTTCACAAATTAAGTAATTATAATAATTGTTTTGTTTATTTATGCACAAAAAAAACTTTGAGTTATTTTATATATTTCAATACTAGGAAAACATAAGAGAGAGAATTCGTATTCTTAACCATCAAATTAAAAATTAACCGTATTTGTTTTGAGGATTATGGAAAAAAAGAGCATCAAATAAATATTAATATAATATATTAATTAATTTTAAATAACAAGTAATTTTAATAATTTAAATGTTTTCTTTATCAGAAATAATTTTCTCACTGAAGGGTTGTGGTGACATTTTATGTTAACAGTGAGATTAATTCAAGTAAATAGAATTCAATAGAAATGAAGCCAAATTTATCTATTCTTTTTTACTGTAATAATAATTTGTTAATATTATTACAAATAATAATTAAATAAATATGTTTATCCTTAAATTAGTTTTTAATTGTTATTATTTATTTATAATATAAATTAAAAATAAGTTCTCGTACAATTTATTGCAAATTACTTTTTTATATGTTTTAATTTTTGAAAGAACAGATTTTTGTTTATATCATAAAAAGTACTTTTCTATCAATACAACTTTGAGTTATTTTATGTATTACAATAGCTAGAAAAACAATGCTGATTTGACTGGATGGTTAAATAGAAACCTAATAAAATAAAGCGTTAGTAATTACGAAACTCTGATTTTCGCTCCTTATTGATTGTTTAGTTATTTTCTTTGATAAAATGTTATTTTTTCTCCAAACTATTTTTGGGTGACTTAACAATTACCAAAATTGATAATAAATATAACATTAATGGTGAGATTAAATCACATGAATATGAAAATTTAGTTTCTATTTAATATTTAATTATATTTAATTTTTATTATTTATATTATTCAATTTCTAAAAGCTTGGCTTTTTAGCGATTAAGTAAATGTATTCACAAAACTAATTTATTAAGCGGTGGCTAGCAGTGTTAAAACCTGCTATTTCTTTTAACTATTCATTCGTTCAATTATAATGATTTAGTGATTAATTTTTACTATTTATTTATAAGTTTAGAGCCTATTATTTAAATATTTTTTGTTTAAATTAGGAATTCATTGGCACAGAGTGAAATTTTTGCATAATATTTTGTCTGTCGGATTGTAGTATTTATTGTGATGTTGAGACTTTTTTTATTTACTAAGTGGAAGCTCAGGAAACAACTCTAATCCAGTAATTTTAACTATTAGTTTAGTAAAAAAATCAATGTTAGAGTGAAAAGCAACACATTTTTTTAGAAGAAGTCTGAACTAATAAATTTTTGCTGTAACATAATATTGATAAAGACTTAATTGAACATAAGTAGCAACATGCAAATAAGCATTTTCGATTAAAATTCATTAAATTTTCCTTAGAATTTGCAATTAACTTTATCTTCTCATTCCAATATAGTGCGTTAATTGTATTTAAAGTGCTTTAATTGTTAGTAAAAAAACAATTAACGCTTTTTAAATTTATGTAAAATTAATTTAATGCTTTTAATTTAATGTTTTTTAATGCTTAAATTTCGCTTTTTAGGACGTAGTCGAATTAACCTTCAAGTACAAAAAATAATCCTACTTTTTGTACTTGAAGATTAATTAATAAAACCAGGCTAAATTGGGAATAGTTTGACATTAGTAATTAAATTATATTTTAGAAAATAATAATTGTTTTTTAACACATAAGTTATATTTACAATTTAAAATAGAGGTAAATTAACAAACGCTTAAAATGGGAGAAAAATTTACCCTTTAGGCATATTTTAATAGCTTCTGAAAAATTTAAGTTAAATTATGGGTTTTTTTAATGTATACTTAGTTTTGTTTTGGGGGATTATAGTATCGTAGCTTTTTAAACGACGTCATGGTATCTTAGTTTTAAAAGCATCGAAATAGAATCTTCTGATTTCCAGTTACCCTTAACACAAAAATATAGCAATTTTGACCTAGAACCAGGAAGAAATTTCGTTGTTAATAAGGTTTATGTGGCTTAATAGGCCAGGGCTTAATGCCACTCTGTAAATGTGGTGTGGCATTTTCAAAAATGTGTTTTAATTTAAAAGTCACCTTTATAAACTGAATGTGGATCAGAATAACAAGGTGTTGTTTTAGAATTAGTCTACGTATATATCTCAGATTATTACCGAAATCCGAATGCTTTTTTTTTTAAATTTCGCTTTTAATATTTGTTTTTTCAAGCATACAAAGCCTTACAATCCAATACACAAAACAAAAGTATCTGAAAGGATAGAGAAGGTCTTAATATAAGAATAAATGTGGTCATATGCTAAAGGGTGGAGCATAACCAAAGATAAAAGACATTCCCGTCAACATGCTCCTTTCACAGTCTGGAGAATAGCAAGTTCAAAATGGCGTGAATGGATTTGTAGAAACTCGTGTCTTGTCTGTAAGTGGAAAGGTGATATTCCAACAGCTATAGGAAGGTCTCTTTTTGGGGGTCTCCCAAGTGAGGTATAGAAAGAAGGCTGCAACAAATTTAACATGAACAGGGGTAACTATGCTGAGTTCTGTGACCCTACACACCTTATGTGATGTAAAAGTACATAAGCAGAATTTCAAACATCATAATTTTTGTGGTTTTCATTCACAAAATATGTATACAAAATCAAGAAAAAGTCAGTGTCTTAAATTGGAAGAGCTGATGTCTTCTTGGCTTAGCCGCTTTTTAATTCATTTTTAATATGATGGCTGATTCAGCCAAAACTTGTCAATTTAATGTGGATTCCAAATCACTGAAATCATTTATAACAGATAACTTGAAACTTTTTTTAATAGAATATTCGAATGTAAAATGAAAGTAAAGTACGCTAAAAGTCAATATTTTGTTAATAATTTCAAATGGGCTCATAAGATGTCCTTTAATTTAACGCCTTTTTCCTGAAAATATCCGGGAAACTCGTAACTGCTATATTGCTATTGTTTGTCATTTGTGAAGAGTTCGTAAGATAGACACGTATTTTTCTCGTTTATTTTGATTTAAGATATGAAATTTGATTCACAGTGTATGGAGCTTATTAAACAATTTTTATACTTAGAGTAAGCTCTCACCAATCCACGCCAAGTTGATCACTGTAGCAACCGCAGATAATCTACAAAATTTTGAAAATTGACGCAAATCAATAATTTAAACACTCAATAATTAATACGAAGACATTTTACTCAGAGGAATGAAATTATTCATTATTCTCAAATTTGTAAAGATAATTCTTTTGAAAACAAGCCAAAAGGTTCTGGCTGTTTTTTTTTTATATATTTATTTCATTTTTGTATTGAAATATTGCTTCTTTTTAAACACTGAAGTTATTTTATAAAAACATCGTAAATAACCTGCACAGCTGGTAACGCACGTGCGTATTATTATGAGTTTATAGTATATAATAAGATGTAATTTGAAGAGCCTTAAAAATCAAAGACTATACAATTTAATAGAAATAAGACAAAATAAAGAAAAACTATATAATACAAACAGAAAAACGGCATAGGGACCACGTCTTTATCAGGAGGGAGATGGTCAACTATTGTTAAATTGTATAGTTTCTTCTTACTATTGTGTTTGATTTTTATATTGCTCCTCAAATTACATCTTATTTTATTTATATCGGCATTTTTCTCAATAGCTGCTTTTGCGCTAGTTTGATTGCCTATTATGTTTGTTGGTTGATATTGTATTTCATTGGTTCAATTTACTTTTTATTTTTTATATATTGTATTTATTGCTTTATATATATATATATATATATATATATATATATATATATCATATTTGTATATCATATCGTCAATATATAGTTACAAATAGTTTAACGATACGTATTTTTAGAAATTTATGTTTGATATTTAAAGTTTAACATATTTTGAAAATATATAAAAAGAATTTAAATTATATTACTTTATATACTAAATATGTGATTTTTAATATAATGGAATTCATTACATCAATATTAACGAAATAAATAATTAGAGATTTTTTCTAGTTGACTATCGATATGTGAATTACTTTTTCTCTATTTTTTACACTATATTTTGTCATTTTTATATATTTGTTTAGGTAGTAAAATATTTTTTTCTTATTTTAAGGCAAATATAGTTGAATACAAATTATATATATATATTTTTTATTTTAATTTGCAGTTGTATTTAACATTTGCAAAGACTAATTTTTCACTTCATCATCAAAACACAACTCTTCCATTCAACTAAATAATTAATTGACTGCAATTGTATGGTTGCATAAACAGCATACTTGCGCCCAGAAATATTTAATGAACGACAAGAGAGCAGCAGTCCATTATCTCTTTTTCCCATCACTTTCTGTTTTATAATCCGGTTTCAAATCGTTTTCTTTGTTCGAAATCAGCTGCCTCATTGTCCACTCAACCGGTCCTCGCAGCAGCAGCAGATCGCAAACGCCTTAACCTCGACCCTGAGTGAGTGCAATCCACCGCTTGATAAAAGAAAACGATTAAAAATAAATAAGAAAAAAAAAAGAACTATCGGAACCACTCTTGACTTCGTTCGAAATCTTGTTCTTTGTTTGTGTCTGGTTTTTCGCATTCAAGGACTACCGGTGCGATCGTTGAACGAACCCGCGCTTGCGTATTACGCAATCCGAACTAATTGGAATTTTGTTTTTCCTTTTATTATATCGTTATTATTCATTTAAATTGGAATCTGGCATCAAGTTATTACTCTCGTTCTTTTTATTTGGCGAAAGTGACTGGCACATCACGCAAGTGGGAAAAAATAATAAGAGAGCGGATGGGGGTAAGCATCTCTTTAGACTCGGAATTGACACGATTGAGCAGATAATACTTACTTGTCATGCTACCAAGGGGAGGGTTTTTCAACTTGTAAATGTCTGTTAATTTAATATCAAAATAAAAGGTAAATGACATTAAAATAATATTATGTTGATGTCGTGGGCTTCTGTTTAATTAAATTGGTATTAAAGTATTTATGCATCGAACTTTTGCTACACTACTAATACATAATCAGAATGTACTAAAAAGAGTCTATTTAATGATTAAAAAGAATTAATGTTCAAAATATGAATGAAATTAGAAATTATGCTCAAAATTAGTTACATATTTTATTGTAAATTAAATAATATTAGAAAAATGCAATACATTTTATTACATATAATTTAATTTTTGTAGATACGAAAATAATTGAAAATACATTTGCGATACGTATCATTATACAGATCGTATCGCAATACATTTGCGATATGTATCTACGGAAAATAATCAGCTTTTGTTTACAATGTTTTGGTTCAGAAAAATTCATCCGGATACAAAATGAATTAATATAGGTTATGCCATTGCAGTATGTTTCCAACTGCGTATTTTTACTGATCCAAGCCACTAAACGTAGTCAACTGTATTTCATTTTAGAATCACGGTTTAGTGACGAGGTTGATACCTGAGCTGGCACTATTCTCTTTATATTTCATCTGGACAGGGACCTTATATAACATTTTCATTGAACATAAGTTTAATCATCAGGATAGTCTATATTTGGTGCAGGTATCGAACCCTCCACCATCCATCCCAAGAAAATTCTGAAATTTTATATGGTTCTATGATTTTTAAACTTTCACACCATAATTGTGGGGCCTTTCAATACAACGCATTCTTAAGAGTAGCGTATGTAAGAGGAAGTAAAAAAACAATTGGTGTTAAAGGACAAACATCAAAATTATCGGATATCTATTTGAAATAATAATTTATACCTATGTAAAATAACTTTTGGTATATTTTACAAACCTAAACCTTAGACCCTAAATCTTCTATGTTGAAGCCGCCTATTCTGTCTAGTGGTCAGCGTGCCTGACTGCTGATAGGGAGGTCTGATAGGGAGGCAGCCTATTAGCCTGACTGCAGATAGGACTGCCGATTCGAATCCCGTTTCGGGCATGGATGTACTTTCTCTCTTCTGTCTTTGTCCTTTCCTTGTATGAATGAAGTGTGAATGCCTACCCTCTAAACGGGCTCCTATGGCATGTGTGCTTATTTTGTATTAAAAAAAATCATCTTCAGTTATCTTCTTCAATTTGAGCTACAAGCATATTAGCACAGAGCTCCAAAATTGTCCATCACAACCTAATCTAACCTATGTTGAATTGTGTTATTTTAATACGATTCCAGAGCTGTTTCCGCTGACTGAGGTGATTAAAAACAACCAATCACTTAATATTTTTAAACTTCGGAGAGATAGATAGTGAAGTTTTTACTCCGTGCCATAACAGCGGAGACACTTTTTATCACACTAAATTGTTGAATTGGATGTCACTTAAGGTTACTTTACAAAATTAGGAAGTTTTTGCTAAGTTTATTTTTGCTTTCTTATTTCATAGTTTTTGGACTTTCAATAGAATCTCTTAATAAGTTAGATTAGGTTACAACGATGGATTATCGGCTGCCTATTTCTACCCATCGGTGCCACACAGACAATTGAATTGTAATTGTGAACAAGTGACGTGATTGATCACAGAGCTGGCACTTGCCTCTAAATTTTATACCAACAAAGAAATATTGGACCATGTGAAACTTTTAGCTTGTTAGGTCTTCTCGAATTGAAGGTCTTCAATTGGATCAAGCATCTAAATTAATATCATCCGGTCAATGAAACAGCTCTTTTCCTCATCTGCGTAACTATACAATTTTAAAGTAAATTTCTTATTCAAAGCGCATAGACATGTTTATATACTTTACATACTTTCATGAAGCATAAAGTTGCAATTTATATACTTTACATACTTTCTTGAAGCATAAAGTTGCAATGTGTGCATTAAAATGACGGAATTCAGAAAATTATTAAAAGTTTCGCTCTTTTGATTTTTCAGTTATATCAAAAAACGGAACAAAAATTTAGTTAAAAATGTTATGTAATATTCCTTCAACTGTAATTTCATGGGCACAAAAGTGAGTCATTAGAGAATGATCACTAAATGCTGATCAGTATCTGAATATTAAGTCGAGTATCATTACTTGCGGTTGATACATGGAAGAATGATGAGGTTTGCGGTTGCAGTATTAAATAGTATGCTTATGCATTCCCCTAACCTAGTGCTGCTCAACCATTTTTTTTTGTCACAGTTCACTTTTAACGTTTTAAAAAAAATTGATGGCACACAAAGAAAAAGATAAGTTTAGAAGTTGTTTACTTACCTATAACGCAATGAGTAAAATATTTTATGATGATAATTTTGAACGTAAAATAAAATAATATGATATTTACTATAAAAATAATAGTGCGTTTATTAAGAGATTAATTATAATTTATTAATAAGGATACTTTTAATGAGAAATTTCGCTTGATGTCTTTTGATAATTTCATTTATATTGTGTCATAAAAATGACACACACACAATATGCAACTCTCATATCTTCTACATTCCAGTTTCTTTTTATGTTGGTTAATACTGAAAATCCGAATTTACACAATTAAGATGTAGAATATTGTTATTGTAGATTCTGGGAACACTTGAAATTATTTCATGTGGGGCAAATATTTAACTTTTTGTCACAGTTATCGGAGATAAAAACGGTTTTTAACTGTAAAAAATATGGTACTTAGCTGCAAAAACAAGTTTTCTTTTAAAATATACTTTTCTTAATTTAAACAATTTTTATTCATAATAAAAAAACACTAGAATTTTTTACTACATACATTTCGAAAATTTGGCGGCGCTCCTTAAGAATTAGTTGGCACACAATAATACCGTGGCACAGTGGTTGAGAATAACTACCCTAAGCTATTAAAAAAATTTAAATTTTTATAATTTTAGTAGAGTGTTGTGCAACTTATATTATTGTAATTTCTATGGAATCCTGGTCAAGAAAGGGGTATGGCTCACGTCCAATAAAGTAATAAGTTCCATTCATAAATCCCTTGAAGGTCATCATGGAAAGGCATTCTATGCATGTTAAAAATTCCATAGGATAAAATGCTCATCCATTATTGTATAGCAGAAGATAATGCCAACTCAGGAATCGATATCGTCACTTGATGGTAATTCAAATTGTTAAGCAATTGTCTACGCTTAGGACTAAAATAAAAAAATATGGATAATTTTAATACAATAATACATTATGTGTGGTTGGTTTGTGATAATTTATTTGGGAAAATCTAACTTGAAGAGTTTATATTATCGTGTTAAGATGGTCTTAGTTGAACAAACAACTTGGAGTTATTCTATTTCTTTATTATAATTGAAATATCACTGCATTATCTCTAAAAATATAAACTAGGTTTCCACAGTAAATATATGCTATAAGATAATTCAACTCTTTTTTTAATTTAGAAATAATACTTAAAAGGCTTTAAATTTTCAAAATTCAAAAATAATAGTAGTGATAAAATAGAGAAAATGAAACGAACAAGACATTGTTATCAAACGCAAGAAAAGTGACAGAGACGTATGCTGGTGGCAGAGACTTGTAGATAATTTGATAAAAGTTTTATAATTTTGAATCATTTTTTAGTAATGAAGTCGACGCCTGAGTTGGCAAATGATTTTTCATGTCATCAGCGGAAAAAAAATTGAATCATATTTATACATTTTAAATTAAAAAGGCTGTTTCAGCCCCTGTGGTATTATACTGAATCAGGTATCGAACTTGTTTCCCTCTGTCAAAAGGAAATTTGTTAAAGTAATAAATAAAAAAAAAAAGCTCTAAGCTTTTTGTCATTTAAAAATATTTGTAAAGTTAGCTTTTATTTGTTACTTAATTAATACTGACTTGGCATTTTTTTCAATTGTTATATTTTATTCATTAAATTTGCGTTAGAAATGTTATTTTTATTCTTTTTTCAGCCTTAAAAAATAAATTATTATATACCTCCAATCTCAGTAAAAAATAATTATAATTTCACTCTGTCGAAAGATATTTAAAACACAATGACAATACAAAAAATATTCACTCTCTTAAATATCTTATATTTAATAATATAAATAATATAAATTAATATAAATTAATATATAACAAAAACATTAATTAAACATTTTATTTGATCAAATATTTGTTTCCTTCTTTTTGAAATCGATTCTAATATTTTATCTCCTTTAAGATAATAATCCTTTTAAAGTAAATATTTTTACAATTTTAGAAAAATCCATAAATGTTTTCCAAGAAGTACTTCCTGAATGGAGAACTTTTTTTTATGTTATTTCTATCGTTTAAGAAATTAAACTTCCTTAAATATTTTGTTACATCCTGTTTCGTTGTTCCGATTTGTTATTTCGGCATATATATATATATATATATATATATATATATATATATA
>JAPDSC010145762.1:31140-42675 GCA_026290005.1 Latrodectus geometricus
ATATATATATATATATATATATATATATATATATATATATATAAATTCGAAGATTGTTTAATATTTGGAGCAAACATAAATACATTAAAGCAATTAAATAAAATAATTTAAATATAACAAAAAAATAGAACATATAATTATAATTAGTATACAAAACGAATTTTAAAATTTAAGTGACACACACACTTTAATAATTATTGAAAGGAAAAATCGAAAATCTCACAATAAATGAATTTAAATGATGTACCAACATGGCCTATTTCATCAAGGGGTGTTGATCATATGACCTTGTTGGAATATATATATATATATATATATATATATATATATATATATATATATATATATATATTAAGATTCTTTATTTTATTAGCTATACCCAAATAAAATATAAACCAATTTCAAAGCAATTCAGGATATTATCAATATATGCGAGTAAATATATGCTTTATTATAATCTGAGATAAGCCAAAATTAGTATCAAAAATATTTTGGCTTTTTAATCCTCACAATTAAGTATAAACATTTTTCAAAATTAATTTTTGATACAAAAAAAAAATAATAAATAAAATTTAAGAAAACGCGCAAAATGAAAAATTACATTGAAAAAAAAATTAAGTTTCTACAAATTACGTCAGACTGCGTTTTTATCCACAGGGATATTTTATTCTTATAGATCTTGTTCAAAGAGATATCTTGTACTGAGATTTTAAGTTTTTATTTTATAATGTTTAAAATTTTGAATAAATTTTTCGAAATCCTATTCAAACAAATTTTGCAAGAAGCTCATTCAATTAAGGAATTTTCAATTCAGATTAAATTGGAATTTCGAATACTGATAAATTTTTAGTTGTTATTCTGAGAAATATGATGTACATCAAGTAGTTTGTATGAAAGTGACACGATGAAACTTGTTTCCAATTTAAGACTCTTTCGTCTTTTAATATTTCTTCTGTGATAAGACATAGTTTGTGGAATATTGCTTAATTCTCATTGAAATCCAATAGCTCCGTTGCAATTATAATTGTCATGCAACAAAAATAATTTCTTAATTAATTGTGATTGTTTTTAGAATTATTAAGTATTTTACATCAAAATTTTTGTAATCATAGATTAATTATACGGGTTTTCACATTGCCAAATCGATATACTTCACTTTTTGAATTTCGTAAAATTTTAATTTAAAAACCAGTTCAGTGAGTTTGTCTATAGTGCCTATATCTGTTTTCATGACCGAAAGGCCCAGGCTACGAAGCATATGTCCCAGTTATGTGTCAGCCTAACGCAAAAGCTCTAATATTAGTTTCCAAGTATACTTAATATCACCGAGCCCTTACCTATTATTTCGACAAAAACCAAAATGAATATATCTTGCTTCAGGAGCGAGACTCAAAAACCGAAAAATTATGCGATCAGGGTCTCTCTATGATAACTAATTATGAAGAACTTGCCTAAGACTTAAGTAATTTTGGCTATATCAGCCCGTTAGAATCACGAGAATAGCTCATCTTAAGACACCAAACCAATGCTGTTCTTTCTAATTAATTTAATTCCATCAACAGATGGCGCCACAATCTGTAAACTCTAAAATTATGTTGTATTTTTGGCATCAATGTTGGAAACTACAAAGGACCCAAACCAGCGAAGCAGTGCTTCAACTGCCAGAGATTCAATCACATCTCGGAAATGTGTCATATGGTGACACGATGTGTCAAGTGCGCGGGTTCGCATAAACCCGAGAATGCCCGGAAAAGAGAGTTGAGCAACTTAAGTGTGGTAATTGTTCAGGAACTCATCCATCAAATTACAGGGGATGCAATGTATTCCAAAAGCTAAAAATTACCATCAAGAATCTCCAAAAATCAGACTCTGCAAGCTCCCTTCGACCTGGAGTGTCATACGCGCAAGTTACGTGACCCCCACCCCTTCAAACTCCTCTCTTGCTAATCTACCTTCCGGAAGCAAATTCCTAAATTTACTGACACTTATGTCAGAGATAAAAGCTATTTTCGATTAGATATATTCCTATCCGAGACTTTCTCGTAGAGCTTCAATCAATAGAGTCACTTATGGATAAGCTATACCCCATACTTTCATGCCCCTAATAAATAATTCTATTATCTTTTATACAAATAAAAAACCTAATTTTAACTTGATTAATATTTAAATCTAATAGTTTTTTAAGGATTGAAATGGATAATTAACTAATAAATAATAAAATTTCTAGATTTCAACTCTCCTGTAAGTAAATTTACTTAACCACGCCCCTTAAGAATTTTAACCAATAATATGCCAGTTCAATACGGTTATAGCTCACCACAAAGACTCAGAAGAGGGTAAGTTCCTGCGGACCCAGGAACCTAGCAATTAGGCAAGACCAGCCGAAATTTTGGTAGACTTAATACTCAGTTTTATCGACCTGTTGAAGGGATGGAAGGCTGAGTCGACCTTGCCCAGCATGAAAAATGAACCTTACACCTGTTGCTTGGGAGAGAAAAGCTCTACCACTGTGCCAACGGACCTCTTTAATTAAAAGAAATCTATGTATAATATATGAATAACTGCATACACATTCAGAATGTATGTTATATATAATAAAAATTAAAATCACATATAAAAACTATAAGAAAACGTTTGTCTAAAAAAATGTTGTATACTTCTATCATTTTTCTCGACTTCTTGTTTTATAGATCCAAGCGATTTGTCAAATAAAGCTCTCAATTATTTTAATTGTTTTAAATACAAAGAAGTGTTGTAAAAAGTAAGAACACTGAGTAATTTCAATGCAGAGAAAAGAGGTCTCAGTAGTTTGGAAAGGAAACGTTTTTTGGACCCAATAGTTGGAGGGTTCAATACCTGATGAAGAAAACTGCATTAAAGAACTTAAATATTTCTGGAAGATAAGGTATTTGGTCAAATATCGATCTAGAAGAGGATTATACTACTGAGGATGTCAATGAGTTTTGAAAGTATCGTGGAAATCAATGTCTTCCAACTAAAATGGTATGACAAAAAAAAAAAAAAAAAAAAAAAAAAAAGAATTACAGTGCCAGCTCCGTAGTTAATCTCGCAGCTTGACAATGTTGTGAGATATTGATGTCAACATTATGAGTCAATTGGCCGTGTTTCACAAAAACAGGCAACAGGGAATTTAACACTAAGAATTTAATGTATTAAAGTTAACTTTTTTTTGTATTTGTAATCAAAAGTTCGCTTAAAATTTTTAGTTTTTGATATTTTTCTAATTGATGTAACATTAGGCTGCTTAGTTAATATTCATCTTTCGAACAAACTAAACTTTAGTTAAAATATTATAGAATTAATCATTAATGAATTTAATAATTATAAAATTAATCAGAAAATTAAACTGAATTCATGAATATAATTTGAACTATATTTTAATATAAAAAAGAGACGTATTATTCATTAATTTTAAGTATGTCATAACACATTTTTAAGGGATATGTGGCTTAGCAAGCGTTTAAAAAAATGCGGTAATTTTTTTTTCTCCAAAAAAAATTTTTCTTTTCATTTCTTTTTTTTATTTTTTATTTTGATGTTTTGCTAAATTTAAACTCTTTAAGAGTAGAATTTCATCTTTTTTACATTTTAACCATTTATATAGAATAATCTCTGTTTATTGGGAAAAATCATCGTTATTTTGCTCAAAAGGTTACGAGTTCGATACCAGAACCAGCCGAAAATCATTTTGTTAAGAATATGCTAGGGACATTTAAAATTTCACTGAATTTAATGTTTTTTTAGTGGTATAGTGTGGTAAGAAGCGGAGAACGCTTGCTAATTCACGACCACGTCATTTGGCCGTATAGTTCTAATTTATGAAGCATTTAACTATGATTATCGGCTTTGGTTGATAGAAAAAGGGAGCAATAAATATACCGCAATTATCAAAATTACTTCAACATTTTTCTAGGTATATTATTTTAAAAGTAAAATTTCTTAAATGAAAATAAACACAGAAAACTCGTATATTTTTATACTTCATAAATTGGCAACTTTTGTTTAAGAAAACTTTTAATATTTCAAAATGAAATGGGGAGATATTGTATTATCAAATGAAAAATTAATCACTTTAAAATAATAGTTTTCGAAATTCAATATTGCTTACATTAATTATATTTCAAAATCAAATACGAATTATATTAAAAGGAAGAACAGCTAATGTTGTTCCAAGTCTTTTACTTACTACCGGAAATAAAAAGCAAACAAAAGCAAAGAGAAATATTCAAATTAACTGAATAGTTTATAATTTTCTTTTGTTGAATGTTTGCAATTACATTTATAATATAAATCTTTTTTAATTAAATTGAAGGAAATCCTAATAGTTTTGGAGAAACAAATGTTTTCGAAGAAGTAAATGTGGTATAAATTTCTAAACTTTTAATAAGAATCAATATTTGCATAAAAGCATTATCTGAATTTTCAAATAATTTAAACAGATTTTATTTTTAATTTCCTTAGCCAGATATTTATTTAAACACTACTTTTCATTCTAACAAAAATTCAAGAAAGATAATTTCCTGTGGAATAACAAATCAAATATTAATTTGCTTTAAAATTTTTATTTGAATATGTTTATTCGAATTTTGAAATGAAGCAATTTGTTTGAAAAAAATTACAATAGCAGAACTCATTTTATTTTGTTTGAGTTTGTTTGATTAAGAATAATTGTAGTGTTGAATTATTTTAATCTTTTCTTAAAATTGTACATTTGTGATGTAATAAAAAAAATTAAAAGGTATTGCTTTTTTTAGAAAAAATTATGGCATTAAAAATTTGAACTTTACTAAAAATATTTCTTCTACATTTAAAAATTAAGTAGTTGAGATATTTTAAGATACTCTTTATTTGTGGGAAACCTATTAAAACCGAAAAATAGAATCATATTCTTCAGAACGGAAGCTCTCAAGTTCGAATCCAGACACAGTTGAAAAAGATATAGAAATATATTATTTCCTAAATCTATCATGATAAGTGCTATTGTTATATAGTTGTATTTATACATTTATTCCCTTGCGACACGTATATATGGTCCATTATATATAATAAAAACGAACTGTGTGTGTATGAAGGTTTTACAAGATGTTCTAACAATTAGCATAATCTTTATGTGATTAAAACGCTACTTTCAGAATTATTCATCATAGCCTAGTGTTAAGAATACGTACTTTGAAGAGGAATGTGTCGAGTTCGATCCCAGTGACTGTTCAACAAACAGGAGATAAATAAGTTTCAGATTATGTTTTTCATATCTTCTGAGATAGGTAAAATATTTTATTTTCTTCTGGCCTCATCTGTTTATGAAAAGTAATAATAATTCTAAAGTTATATATCAGTTACGCTAACCATTAGACGGATTGGGCGGCCAGTTAAATATAACTGGCCGCCCAATCTGTCTAGTGGTTAGCGTAACTGACTACGGATGGGGAGGACCTGGGTTCAATTCCCGGCTGCTCAGGCATGGATGTACTTTCTCTCTCTCTGTGTTTCTTGTCCTTTCCTCAGATGATGATGGATGAATGTGGCCCGCCCTATAAACGGGTTTGTGGTAGTGTGGCGTGGGTGATGCCACTCGTACCTCCGCGACTTGGTTCACAGGTGCACACCGCGTAACGATAAAACGAGTAGCAGTTTCCGGCTTGTTGCGGCAAATGGGCTAATATACTTACTTGCTCAAGGGTGCCCGCCATTAGAAATATATATATATATATATATATATATATATATATATATATATATATATGTATATATATATATATATATATATATATATATATATATATATATATATATATATATATATATAACTTTGAGTATTTTGTGTAGCATAACTTGGATATAAAATTCTCTTACAATAAAAACTAAAGTAATTCTCTTTTCACAATTTATTAGATGAGTGAAAATGTATTCATAAAGATTGTTGAATTATTTCAAAGACAAACTGAGTGAAAGATTTTGTTAGATAAATGTACGTTTCAAGAAGTGCATATCACATTTAAATGTACCTCATATTATATTTTGTAATAATACTGTATATCTTATTACCCGGAAGTAATATGGTTAAGTTGTGCAAGATTTAGAATGGGCCTTCTGTAAAGTTTTCTACCTCGTAAGACTTAGCGAAGCTAAAACAATTGAATCTATCGTCGTTTAACAAGACTGCTACATTTGCATGAAATCGCCCGATGGCGAAATAAAATGTCAATATTGGCGCCTAAGTATAGACGTTCCGGGTACCTTCTCAGCGAAAATTAGAGCTTTTTCCCATGATTTCATAGAAAAGATAGATACAATTAATAAATCTAATATAAGTTAATCTTGTTATAAATCTAATATAAGTAAAGGGAAAATATACATGAAAGGAGTGATAAATCGGAGTTCAAGAGCCATAAAGATGTTTCGTGGTTGACTGTTTCTGTGTGAGCTTTGTTTTATTACACGTGTAAAAATGTTTTGGAGTTTTTTATATATTTATGAATTACTAGCAAATAAAACATTGCGGAACTACTTTGATATACCCCCCAAATCGGAAATTTGGCGACTTTTTTTCCCTCACCAACCATAATACCTCTTTTTGGCGCCTTTTTTTACTCGCCAAGATGGATTCTCGCTAAATACAAATAATTAAGGCATAAAAAACTTTAAAAAAAAAACTCAGAAAATAGTACAAAATAAAAGAAAATACTAAATTTGGCTACAGCAAAAACCTAAAAGCTGAAAAAACCTAAATTGGTAACACCAAAATAAGAAACAGCAACCCTAAAAAGTCCGTAGGGAATACCAGATTTGGCGCTTAATTTTTGGGGGGTGTATCAAAGTTGTTCCAACATTGCGAGTATTCCTCCCAAATGCGCAAGTCATATAGGACTTAATATAACATTTTAGTATTATACTTAATTGAATAACAATAAATGAATGAATATATAAATAAATATATTATACGTCAAAATCATTTGCTAAATTCGCTCCATTCCACAGAGAAATAGAGCAAAGTATTTTCTAAAGGGGAAGAGATTTTAATTAAATTTAATTCCAATATTATATCCATATATTTTTAGCGGTTAAGAATCAGCTTTTATCTGCTCAAACAGCATAAAATGCACGCAAAGTAAAAAAAAAGAAAAAAAACCAAGTCAAACCATGCAAAAAAAATTGACTTCAATCTGAAACTCTTACTATGAGAATAAAAAATCTTAGTTGCAGAAACAAGCTTTTTGAAGAGAAAGCTCTAAGTTCGATCCCAACAAATGTTGAACAATGGTTTCAACCCACTCTAAGTGCCCATTTGTTGAGGGTAAGTATTGGGTAGTTTTCGGGGATTCGTCCTTTTGACAGGAAAATACAGTAAATTACTAATGACAAGATATACAGGAAAAATATACGTGTCAGATAATTAAGTATTTAACAATTGTCTTCATTTATAAGGATATTCGCTATATTGAGTCCAACAAGAATTATTCACTGTGGTACAGTTGTCTCTTCAGTGGAGAAAGTTCCGGGCAATCGTTAAACAAAGGAGAGTGGATATTGTATTTCTGTTCTCATTGTGCATACATAATGGTTTGGTATTTGATAGTTTTCCGGGTTTGTTCTCTTGAAACACTTGCATATGGCCCACAATTTTTAAAAACTTCCCTTGGAAAGTATTATCTGATGATTGTTCAAAAGAACTGTTCACTGAAGCTTTAATCTACTAAAATACCATGCTGGATGTTTCGTATAAGAATAATAAAATAAAGAATAATATGTGTCTTTATAGTATGGGATAATTTTAAATTGAAATAGAACATTAATAACCATATTAAAATTAAAAATATACGCAGTTAATAATAAATTTAAGTACATATATATGTCAAAAAATAAAAAAAAATTCAATACATATGTTATATAAATTAAAATATTTTAAAAATGAATACAATTTTTTTGTAGCTGGCTATCAGTATTTGGGTAAAAGAAAAAAAATCCGGAAAACACCCAAGCACTCACCCTTCCAAAATGTATGCAGAACAGCTCTGTTTGTCGGATAATTATGCTGTGCTTCCGTTTATTGTTTCCACATCAATTCAAACATTTATCAGCGGTTCCTTTAGATTTTTATTCCGCTATAGTACCTTATTATATATGGCATGCCTTCGTAAAAATCAAAACCTAATAGAAAACTTTAAAAAAAGAAAAAAAAAAGTTTTGCAATGTTTTTAATTATTTACTGTTCAGTGGGAAGATAAATCACCATTAACTACATCTTGCGTAAACCTAATTAATTCACTTCTTCTGCAAATTAACTAAAAAACTTGCATCACTAATTTTATACTATAAGACTTTGGTAAGCAGCTGCGGTCAAATAAAAAAAAAATTAATCGAAGATTTTACATTGAGGAATAGATACCTATCTAATTACCTATTTCTTGAAGAAACTGTTTCAAATTTAAAAAAAAAAAAATGCTTCTTGAAACAGTTTTACAAACATTTCTGCGAGACAAAGTAACTTCAACCGCAACTCCTTCGATCTCAAGAGAGTAGTGCGCCTGACGTAACGGTTAGCGACCGCTTCCTTGAAAATGATACGCAACGTCACTAAGACAATGGCGTTTTTCCAAGAAGGTTGATATCCTGTAATTCGGTTATTTGAACCGAAAACCACGCAAATTCAGTTCGGGAAAGAAAGCTCTAAACAACTCTTATAAGTTGAAAGATATTCAACGTTACTTCGGAAGTAATGATAATAGAACAATACTGTTCTCTATTATAATATAATAAGATATTATCATTTGAGCAAGCTAAATAATTCTAGTGTTGATTAACTATTAATAATAATAATAATAAATATAAAATAATATTAACATTTTATTTTAATACTAACTAAGAATTGGTACATTAGTATATGAATAGTATAAAAGGAAGATTTCTATTAATTTTAATTGTTTGAAACTAAGTACATCTTTTTTGTTGTTTATCTCTATTTTAAATTTTGCTTAAGAAAGTTTTCAATGGTTGTGTTAAAAACTCTTGACTGAACATTGATTTAACACACTCTTGATTACTTGATTTAACAATTGTAATTTAAAAAGTTTTAAGGAAATAACTTTATCCTTATCAAGTTTTTTGTAAAGAATTGTTATGAACTATTAATTTATTCATAATTATTTATTTATTTAAGATAAAGAAATAAATAATTATGAATAAAATTAAAATGATAACTTTTAGTCTTAGATAAAAGTTATCATTTGAATTTTTTTTTTGTATCTAATATTTAAAGATGCAATTATTTTTCTTACATTTTTATAGATAATAATTTTAAATATTGTTTAAAGTGAAATTATTAGTCATTTTTGGTTTCAATTTTGAACATTTTTTTCTTTAAATTTTATTTTTTAATTTGTAAATATAAATAAAAGAAATGTAAAAATTAATTTTCAAATTTTTGTAAATTAATCAAAATTAAATTTTAAATTTTTAAAAATTTAATAATTCAAAAATATAATTTAATTTTGATATAATTTAATAGTATTGAACAAATTTAATATTGAATTTAAAATAATTTAATACTGAAGTAATAATTTAAATACTAACAAATATTGCAATGACTTAAATAATTTTTATTGAGAATAGATGAGGATTATTAAAATTTATTTTAATGTTTTTGCACAAATTTTTATTGCAGTTATGAATTCAAGAAGACTTAGAATCGAAAAGCTTATTGAAAAAATTCCAATCAATAAAATAATATTAAATACTTATTTTAATAATTTATGAGAATAAAGCAACATGATGTATTTTTTATTTAACATTTAATTCATTATGAAGCTTTAAGTACGCAATAATTTTATTTATTGATTGATTTTATGCATACAAGGGCTATATGTACTTCTAATGTGTTCATAAATGGTTTCTAAATGACTACAAACATAAAATTTGGATATGAGATTCGAACCCAGGTACAATCAGGGCTAGGATTAAATGGGATACAAAATTTATAAGACTTATACTTAAACTATTCTCTTAAATGAAATTTTTCTGCCAATACAAATATTATTTAATTTATATTTACAGAAATTTAATGTAATTTACAATGTTAAATACCAATATAAAAATTAAGACATGCTGCCCACCCTGTCTAGTGGTTAGAGTACCTGATTACGGATGGGGAGGACTTGGGTTCGAATCCCGTATCGGGCATGGATGTACTTTTCTCTTTCTCTCTTTGTGTTTCTTGTCTTTTCCTCAGACGATGGATAAATGTGTCCCGCTCTATAAACGGGTTTGTGGTTGTGTAGCGTGGGCGATTCTACTCTAACCTCCGTGACTTGGTTCATAGGTGCCCACCGGGTAACAATAAAATGAATAGCAGTTTCCGGCCTTGTTGTGGCAAATGGGTTAATTACTCAAGTGTGCCCGGCATTAGAAAAAAATTAAGACATTTGGTGTAAAAGTATTCAAATGTTATAGAAAAAAAATAAAGCTGAAAAGGCTTATGATTAAAATTTTCACAAATATCTTAGAATTAAGAATTCAGTTTAGCATTAAATTTAGATAAGTTTAAAGCTAAAAATAGTTTTCTTTTAAAATTATATTTTTATCACAATACAATAGCTCGTTGGCGCTCTTATTTACAAATACTCATGATTTTTATGAATTAGAGGTTAGTTCTTCCATGGTCTTATAAAAGCAATGATAATTTTATTTTCCATTAACGAACTAAAATGTTTAAAAATATTTTCTACGAATTCATTTTTATGCAGTTTTCTTTTACGTTTATTTTCTATCGTCTGATTTTTAAAATTTGTTGTTGAGAAACTTGCCTCGACATTTTCTTGGAGAATTGTACATCATTCGATTTACGGATAACTAATAGAGCTGTCGATATTGAAATCCCGATTTTTTTTAAGCAGTTAGCTTGTGATTTATTCTATCTTATATTTAATTATTATTTTACAGTTTATCCATCAAAGTATAGTGTAACTTTAAGTTCAAATACTATAAGGTGCTTTTGCAAGGGGTGATCACCGTATTAAATTGGCATTCTAGGCGCAATATACTTGTGAAAAATGATATCCAAGTCACATCTTGACAGGACTTAAACTACCGTAAAGAAAGTAAGCCAAGAACATTTACTCAAAAACTTTGACGAAGACGAATTACTCATCCATAACTTCGATAAAGAAACCCGTTACTGCTCGAAACTTCATTTCAGGAATTTTTGAATGTTAGCTCTGATGTGATTTGTACGTAAGAAATATCAGATAATTAAATAATTGAGAGCATAATGAGAAGGTAAAAGAATTTTTAGACATCAAACAAGAATAAAATGATAAAAAATAAGCAGATAAATGGCTATCGAGTTTGTTTTTAATTTTTCATTTATTTAATTATATTAATTAAAATAATAATAAAATAAAAAACTCTTAAATATAGTTATATATATTAAAATAAAATAAAATAATAAATATATACAATTTATTTTTTTTTAAAAAAAATTACTATGAAATACAATGAAAAAATATTTTTAAAAATAGT
>JAPDSC010145762.1:52675-66442 GCA_026290005.1 Latrodectus geometricus
AAGACGTTTGGGATTTAATTATTTATTTCATTTATAAGGGTTTTTTTAAATCATAAGGAATATATTATTTTAAAATTTTTATTGCTGACACTAATACCTTTTATTAAATTTGTCAAACAATAAGCTGAATATTTTATGTTCATTGAAGATTAATTTAATTATTTATTTCATTTATAAGAAATATAACATTAAACTTAATTTAATATTAAATTTGAGACATATCTAAAAATTACGCTTTTTTCAATGAAACTAAATAAATTAAGTAAAGAAATTCTAATTTATTTATTATTAAATAAAAATCAGTTTTAATTTTCGGTATGATTTTTAAGAATTAATATCGAACAATGCGGCTTCCAATAAAGAATACTTTTATTTATTTTTTTTTTAAATAATAATAAAGAATTAAAAAAAAAGATTAAAGAAAATTTTCATAGTTAAAATATCTAAGTTATAATAACTATATATAATTTTCATAATTTAACAATAAAAGACCTTGCGTAACTAGGATTTATATGAATTCCTGAATTGGTGATTTTATTTTTATTTAACCCCATCATAAATATATTAATATCACCCTTTTTATATAATACAACAGCAATGTCATTAACAGCAAATTTTTTTAAAATATTCTTGATTTTTTTAAATATTCCAATGTATTTTGGATAATTTTCCATTGTAAATGTTATTTAGTTTTAAGTTTAAATTGAAAAGAAAATTGTATAAATTAAGAACTGTTTAATTTTTAAATTTTAATTAACAAAATTTATCTTAAAATGTCTATCTTAAAATTTGAATGCTAATCTAGTTGAGAGTAGTTTGTGGTTTGTGAATTAGTTCAATGGTTCATAAATTCGATTCTCATCTAGAGGATAGACAGTTGCAGTGATTTTGTATCCATTTTATACCATACATAATATGCTCGAATTGACCATCATGTTTAGGAACTGACTATAAAGTGACAAGTCAAACAATCAATAAAATTTAGATATATTCCAATAAGAATTTATCTTTGCAATCATTTCATAAATATTACAGTAGAGGATGGAGAAATGAGTCAAATTTCTTGGTGAACAAAATAGCAAAAATTTGACACGTGACTGTCGCGTTGAGAAGGTCTATGTATATTATTAGTATTTTTAGTAATACTTCATTGTTAATGTGGCATGGTAAGAAGAGGAGGGTCAATTCCTCTTTTCACTTTATGGTTGGTAAAAATTATGAAATGATTTGTTGTCTCGGGCAAAGTGTATATTAGGGTACCTTTTGGTTTCGCAAAAATTTAAAGATAAATATTGGAGATAAAATTTAATTTCTGGCAAACCTGGTGTTTTTAGCGTTTTAAATAATGTAATTTTAGGATTGCCATTTTGTTATTAACATTTTGGTCCCTACCTTGTCGTTAATAAAATAGCCAATAAAGAAAGGGGCAACCTAAAGTAAACTTTACCCGTTATGTCAAGCTTCTACAGTAGTGAAAAATAGGACACTAGAAATTAACCACAATAACTTAAGCTATCGTAAACATTTTTCATTTATTGATTGAACTTCATCTAATTCATAGGCCTAAATTTTTAATTCCGATTCGATATACCTTAAAAGTGTAAAATCAATAGATGTAATGTTAAATGATAGATATGTTAAATGATAGATATCTAAATGTTAAATGATAGATTCTTATCTAATTAATAATCATGATGAAAAGACTAAGTCACGTTAAAAATTGAGATTTGATGTTCATCTATTTATGTTGCATAGTTTAGCAACGCTCCACGGATGATTGAACAGCTATTATCATTCATAAGGCAATTTATCATCTATTATGTTTAACCTTATGTGAGGACATTTCATTGATTTAATGATATGCATTCACGTATTGTAAGAGAGAATTATCGGAAAACTCCCAAGCATTCACTTCGGCTTATTTGTATGATGAAAACACAAAAGCAACAATAATATCAATTGTACAACAATGGCTGGGATCACAAATGATAATTAATTCGAAAGAATGAACAATTTAAAGTGAAATCTCAACCAGCAAAAACATCTGGGCTGGGAATTGTTTGGAATCCACAGACTAATTGTATTAGTTGAATCTATGAAATGCTGAATTGAAGTACAGAGTTTTAACCCTTCAACTGCTAGTTAGATCTATTTCATGCTAAGAAAAACTGGAAAAAATATTGTGACGATTTTGATGTTTGTTTCACGTGTTTATCAAATTCTAAATTTACGACACATTATGTCCAATTTACATTTTCTCAACTTGCGAATTTTTTTTGAAAACAAATTAAAAATAATAAATATAGTATATTGGCAATATAATTTTAATTAAAGATTGCTTAATTTTTTTTTTGTTACTTTATTTTTCTTTAAGCGAAGTTGTAATCTCTATTTCTTAAGAATTATCTGTTTTCTTCTATTTAAATTTCATTTGTTTGTCTGCTTATTCCTATATACCGTTACTAGAAATATGCAAATATATTTTCTCCTTTAATATTTTAATCTAAAAGTTGTGTATCTCATAAAAACTATTCTCTTTTTATTCTTTTCCTTTATATTACTTTTCTAAATACTAAAAATAGTTAATACTTGTTTCCTCCACTAAAACACGTGAAGTAGGATACCAGAATATCAAAATAATTACATCTGATCTTATTAATTATTAAACAACAAAAATAAATTATTAAAAGAAAACATTTAACGTCTGAAAGAAATTATTAAACGACTAAAAATATGAAGCCAAAACACTTCATTTGTTCAAAAAGCTTTTTATTTTAAATTGTTGAATTTAAATGTCTTTTCCATCTGAAAATATCTATTTATTTTCATTTTCCCTAAAATAAATTGTAATTTAAAAAACCTATTTTTTGACTATAATTTATATCATAACATATTCTTTAGTATTATAAATAATTTTTTAAAATCTATTTGAAAGTTGCACTAAATTATTTTAAAAAAGAAAATACTTTATTTTAATACTAATACCAAACAAAAGATTATTTGAATTTATCCATAAAAGGAAAATTGTTTTTCTTGATTCATATATAATGTACCTTACATGTTTTAATATTCTTATCATTAAAACTCTTTATATTAAAATTTATTTGTACACTGTTTATTGTTTAAATAAATGTTTTGAACTTGAGAATAATAATGATAAATATAATTCTCTTTCAAAATGTATTAAACAACAACTATTCTGCACAAAATCTGTAAAAAATTAATGTTCCATAATCGATAAATAAATAATGCATTTGAATGATATTATATATTTAATATATCGATAAAGATTGTACTTTTATTATCTGAATAATACAATATTACTTACGATGTTATTAATTAGACAAATATATTTTATTGTATTTTATCGACTGATTTAAATTACAACACAATGAAATATTTACTGATTATCTTTTACCACTTAGCCCCAACTTTAAGCATACAATTTAATTATGTTAGGATTCTTTTTTCTTCTAATAATTCAATGAATCTTATCTGAAAGTTCGCAGCACCAAAGTTGCTACAAATGCTTAATAAAAATGTTTAAAATGTTTTAACAATGCTTGCTTGTAAAACAAAACAATATCTCTTAATCTAATTATTAAAAATTTTTAATTTTATCTATTGCGTTACTGTTGTTGTTATCTATTGCGTTACTGGGAATCAATAATAAAGGAGAATTCATATTTGTTTTGTTTTAAACTTTACATAAAATTTCAATAAAAAGTAAATATTTGTTACTTTTATTAATAGCTTTTAAATTTATTTATATTAATACTTCTTAAAAGACATCTTTGCACTTAAATGATATTATGAAGTAAATATTTCCCGGCCGGTAGCTGAGTGATTAGCGTTCTTGACTCCTTGGCTGTTTGTCACGGGTTCGAATCTTGATTCGAGTATGGATATTCCATTCCTTCTCAGAGTTTCCTTCTCCTTTTTTCGTAGACGATGACTGAATGTGTCTCACTCTATAAACGGTTTTGTGGTGGAGTGACGTGGGTAATGTATTCGCTTTCATGAATTGATACTCAGGTGACAATAGAATAACGATAAACGTGTAGTCGTTTTCAGCCTTGTTGTGGCGATAAGTCAGTCACCCAGTGCCCGCCATTAGAAAAAAAGTATATAACGTCTACTACATATTAATCCCTTGAACATTTATAAAGATAGACCGTATCCCAGTGTCATAAGGAAAGAAATCCACGATAATCTGCGCTTTAGGTCCCATACTCTGCCAACTTGGCGATAAATGCACCAAGTGTGGTAAACCGGACGTTTTTATCCCTAATGAGCTCTTTAGGGCAACCTCCGGAGGAAATAATTTGAAGCGCTTTTTCGCGCATGCTCATTAATTGGTTTTTTTCTTTTAGCATTTTCATTGGTCGTTAATTAGTTTCAGTTTGAAAAATCGGTCATTTTCATTGGTTGCTAATTGCTCTTGAAAATCGTTAAAAATCGTATTCCATTATCTCCATGTCAATAGCGTTTTTGAAAACGCGCCAAGTACGGGACCAAGTACGGGACTTTTGCCAAGTTGGCAGAGTAGGGGACCTAAAGTGCATTTTCACCGAAATCCAGAACTCTCCAGCCCATATAAAAAACAAAAACATAAAATCCACCTTCTATTGTTCAACAGTAACCGGAATCGAACACGAGATCAGTAGTACTGAGCTACGTTATGGTTAAATTTTTTGTATTGAGCTATAATATTTAGTTTCAAAGCTTACGAAACAATGATTTAAAACGACTAAATACTTCATTATATTAATTTTTCTCTCACACAAAGCTCCAATAAAAAATCATTATATTCAAAAGATATACATGAAATTATTGAAAAATACAATTAGGTTATATACTTTTACTCATAATATAGGTATACAAGCATTTAACTAAAAGAAAATTGCATAGATTAAACAAAAATTATCAACTTTTTCAGTCCTATTAAGCTATGGCTTTATACTCCAACAAAAAAATATAGTGATGATATATCATTATGATATATCATTATATATATATATATAGGCTCAGACTTACTGTACGGTCGCTTTTAGCACGATTTTCCAAAGTTGGCGATAAATAATATTTTCTGGCAACCTAACCAATTCTGACCAACTGCAGATGAGTTATTCCGACCAATGAAAATTGGGGTATTCCGATAGAATGGAAACCGACCAAAAAAAATGGAGTATTCTGTTTATTTTCAGACCTCGCTTGTTTAAATTGGCGAAGTTGGCGAGAGTTTTGGCGATTTTTTAAAAATGTTGCCAAGAGCGACCGTATAGCAAATTTTTACCACATATATATATATAAACTAATAATAGTAGAATAAAATATAAAACTCTGTCCAACCTAAATGCATGGTAATATTAAAATTTATAACAAGGTAAAAGGGATAATTAATTGGAAAACACCTAAAAATACGTAAAATTCAGCAAAGCTTGAAACAAGTATGTGATTAATAATGAAAGTAACAATGCATGGAAAAAGAATATTCGTACAGAACTTAATCACTATTTCAACAATTCAAACATAAATAAATAAAAAGTAGTAAAACAGAAATAAAGTTTCAGAAAATTTATTGCGAAGTCAAAATACTCTGGTTACGGTAATATGCAGTAGTAAAAATTATCTTATCAGTTTACAGCAAGTTCTTGATCATTAATGGCGCAGTTACTGGACTGACAGAAAAGCGAGAAAAAAATCGCAAAAATTCCATGAAAAAAGAAATTGAGCCTAATAGTTTTACAACATCTGCAGCAAATTTTCTTTTAATGAGAGGATATCAAATTTCTTCTCCTGCTGATTAAAAAGAAATACAATCGGTTATTTAAAACTATTTCTTAATCATCTGAATTCGAGGATTTACTGGTTGAAATTTATTTCCCACTATTTTCCATAACTTTTTTATTTATATAAGACCGTACATTTCCAAAGGTAGATTATTAAATTCCAGATTCTCTTTGGGATTATTTCTTTGAAACCCATAACGAAGTGTTAAAGTCTAATAATAATCGGGCAAAATAGAGAGGTATAAATTATTATACCCTTGCGTTTCTTTCCTTTCATTCTATTTTTTACTTGCATATCTCTCGGAATGAGTGCTTGAAAGTTTTCCAGGTTTCCTCCCTTGTGACTCGTGAAATGGCCCACTAGCTATGAAAAGTCCTTCCAGAAAACTGTTTACTTATGGAGGCTTAAATATCTTATAAGGGCTATTACGTGAAACGTGCTTCTCACTTTGTAGGAATAAAGTATTTATTTTTGTGAAAATATTTCTTGGAAATGTAAGAAATTATTTTCTTTAAAATTCTATAATGCAAATTTGTTGTTAATGTGCAAATTTGCTGTTTATAGTATAATATTGTACTAGTAACTGAGTATTTATCGTGCTTTAACTTTCAATTCAAAAGTTTGTGGATTCGAATCTTATCTTGAATTGAAGGATTGTTGGAATCTATTTTAGGCTCCCGTAAAATTAATAGACGTAGTAATTTGTGTGTGTGTGTTATATATGCATATTATATAGGTTGGGGGAAAAGTAATTAATTATTTTTTCGGTAGACGTCTGTAGTGATCGCTATCTCGTGAGGTATCTATCAAACAATTTCAGATTTATGCTCATTGGAAAGGTGACACTTGACACTAAAATATTCTCTTGCGGTGTTTTGTTTGATGAATTCAGTTACGAGTACAAGGTTTTAAAAATGGAAGACAACAAATAGAAAATTCGATATATTTTCGTTTTTCTCTTGTAACGGCGAAAAAGATAGCCGGGTGGTTAAAATTGTGAAAGGCGTTTATCGTCCTATATAAGACTGTAGCAACCAGTTAGGTACACTATTGGTTTCGTCGATTCCGTTCGGATATTTTTGATGCTAAAGATGCACCTCGTATGGATATAGCATCTTCGAGAATGTCTTTAAATTATCAGAAATTATCGAAGTTGACAGTCGTAGTTTCGCGCAATACCTAAAAATCAACATGAAAACTGTTTTGAACCTTTTTTACAAAGCAAATCCGAAAGAAGTTACAAAAATTCACTTGAAAATAATGGATTTCATTTTCCCCAAACTAATATATATACATATACATATATTGCCGCAATACTACATGGCATGAATTTTACTAATGTATGAAAAAAAATCCTTTATTGAAATGTATTTCATACAATTAAATATCAGTATCGCTGAGAATCTATAAGATTGTGAGATGGTTGAAATCTACTATATAGAAGGAATCTACAGTATATAGAAGGAATCTTTGATATGCTCAAATAATGTTTATGTCTATTAACTTAATAGAAGAGCTTAAAATAAATAATGATCATAAAAAAACTTTAAAATAGGTTTTGATAAGTAGAGTATCGCATTATCCCTTTGGAAATTCCCAAATTCATGCTTAATTTTTAGACGCATCTATAAATGGCAACTACATATGTTGCATCTATAACAGAAGCTCTACCAATAAAAGAATATTTCAAATAAGTTTTATGGATTCGGAAGGTTTTTTCCCCATCATCTTACATCATCAATATAATTGAAATCGAAACTCTTCATCCTGTAAATGGATATCAAATGTTTTATCATTCGCTAACATTGAGCCTGGAATCTTTCATGTATGAATAGCATTGAAATTTACGCAAACAGGAAAAAGAATGCAATGTGTATTTAAATGATTCTTTTATTTGATAAGATCAAACCTGGGACCTTTCATTAGGTATAGCATATATTTATTGTGCTACCCGATAAGCGACGATAAGCTCCATAGAATGACGAGCCCGATAAAAAAAATTTTTATGGATGCATTATTCATCAGCTTAACAGCTGAAATCCATTTGCACATAAATAAAGCATTTACACATAAAATGCGTTTTGAACTGCAAGAGAAATTTCCACATAGTGGGTCATATTAATACATGACAAGAGAGAAAACCTTGAAAAAAAATCTAAACACTTAATTCAAACAGTTATATGTACATAAATTAGATACTAATTCGAATTGTTCGATGGCGGCAAATTATGAATCTAGGATTTCACACTCAAAATAAAATATTTACATTTGTTGATAATATGATAATTATTTTATTTTCAATTTAACAGAAATAAAATAAAAGCAGTCTTGTGAATAAAAGAAAAACACAAATTTATCAAAAAATAGAGTTTCAAAAATAAAATATGAAGGATTTTTCCATTAACTTTCCCAAATCAAAGTGCAAGTAATAATTTCATGTTTAAAAATTAATAACGAAAGTATTAAAAAATATATTTTTTAAAAAAAAATATGTTTAACATTTACGAAAATGCTTCGTAAAAATATATATTTCGTAAAAATGTGTGTGTGACAGTTTGTATAGAGCAACATTATATTCCAAAATGTATTCGCAGTTTAAGCAAAACTTTGTTTTAACATTGAGAAGAGATAGTGATATAGTAGATGATAAAAATCATATTTTACTTGCAAGGCATAAGGCGGATTTGATACTAGACTCAGAAGAAACTAACTTGCAAAAAAAAAAAAAAAAAAAAAAAAACTGAAATTTATCGGAGATGTTCATTGGAACTAGCATTCCTTCCTTAATGTTGTATAAAAATTTAAAGTGTAGTTTTCTCATTTCATTGATTTTCAATAGCTTAAAACTGTTTGCTACTGTTGAAAAGACAATCATTTTCCTGTTTGAAAGGTAGTAGGTTTGATACCCAACTCAGCCTCAAGCAAGTTAAAATTTTTAGTCTCAAATATTCTCCTCAATTAGTGTGGTATGGGTGTTTGAAGAAGAAAGTACCAACTTGATTTACCTGATATTGGTTCAAAAGTACAAAATATCTGAGATCAGAACCTTTGGTCCATAGAAATATGCATCGGAAAATATAAAACAATGATATTTGCATTATTAATTATATGCGACCGAATTTATAACTTAAAAACACCAACGAAATTGATGGTTTCTTAAAATTGTATATCTAGTTTTTATGTACAAATGTATATACTTAAAGAAAAAATTGCATCAATAGAATATCTTAATAATCCCTCTAACGTTAAAACATTCATAAAATTACTAGTTTCTTAAAATTGTATATATATTTGGCAAAATAGACTATAAAAATGTGCCAAAAGAATAATCAGCTTTTGAGTAATCCCTCTAACAGCTTTTCAACACAAATCAAAGAAACACAAGAGCAATAAAACACTTAAACGCTAATTATTGCGAAATAATTTAATAAGGATTACGTCACGTAAATCGGATTGCCTCAATACCGAAATTTCCTAGCTTCAATATTTTGATTTCCCCTCTTTCAATTATACTAATTAGGAAAAATAATATGAAATAGAGATTAAATGCATTTTATAGATATTTTTTTATAAAATATAATTTTAAGTGCATTTCATCTTCTTAATAGATTATGCTTTTTTTGTAATTAAAATGTAGTTCTTCAAAAGAAAAGCAATTGCATTTTCCTGATTTTCTGGAAGAACTACAACGAATTGTCAAAGAATATAAAAGGAATTCTGGTAAATTTTTCTGAAACACTTCATTTCCTTTTAACAGATTAAATATTTACAAGAGTTATATTTTACAATTCCATTTCAAAGATTCTTTTTTACCGTGTACACAGATTGCATTAAGAGAAAGTTTTTTTTTTACCACTGAAATGGATTTTTCTATTGGAGATTTGAAACGGAAAAATATTCCAATATGAATATATTTTCCATATTCCTTAAGCATATTTAATCCTTAGTATCTTTTTTCTTATTCAATAAGTTCTGGATTTTCAGAATATATTGTTAAGTGTTATTAAATTCGCAGTAATTACGTTTAAATATTAACTTAATGGAAATAACTTAATTTTTTTAAGATAAATAATATTTTTGGATACTCATGTGAGTGAACTATCTTAAATAGCTTAATATTTTAATCATACAATTTTTTTTTTGGAATTTCAAAGCACGCGCGCGCGTGTGTGTGTGTATATTATGATTTAACCTATTCTACTGGTATCAGCAAATAAATGCGAAATATTAAAAATATCAATTTTATAATTTTTCTTAAAATTAAATTCCATTACAACAATTTTCGGTAAATAAAAATTCTCAATACACTGATATCTTACAAATGCTATTATAAAATTTTAATTGTTGTTGTCGTGTGGCAGCCAAGTTGGCAATATGGCGTGCGCTGCTTTACTTTTCCAACTGAACCATATTTGGTGTGGAATCCGACTTCCTCAGTACACACATGCCATAGGTACCCATTTATAGGGTAGGCAACCATTCACACACAAAGAAAGGACAAAGACAAGAAAGTGAGAGAGAAAGCACATCCATGCCCGAGCCAGGATTCGAACCCAGGTTGTCAGGTACGCTAACCACTAGACAGGTTGGGCGGCAAAATTTTAATTAAAAAACACTTTTAGAAATCCACTAAAAAGAATTTCATTTAAAATAATTTTTATTATAGCGAAAAGCTATCAAAGGAATATTCATAAATTTTTTATATTTTTTAAACATTCTTTGTTTTAAAGATAATATTTATTATAAACCATTTTTAACTATTTTACTTGCACTGAAAGTTTACTCTTCAGTTTTTTAATCTTTTGTTAGATATATAAGTTGTACGTAAAACAAAAATTTGTATGATTTCCCTCTAAACATTCATTAATTTCTTCAAAAAATAGCGTTTTCATATAAATCTCTTTCAAAATGAAATACTCACAATTCAGCTAATAAGCTGAATTGATAGTTCTGTCATTTATCAGTTCGAGGGTTTGATTCCCATATTAAGATTTCCAATGGTTTTTAGCTCACTTTTAATACTTGATCAAAGTCAAAGTTGTGCACTCTTGTGCAAAAGTTGACTTTAGTGTGACAAACCCAAAAATTGTAAAGCTGAATTTTTTGATTATTCAGCTTAGATTATATACTGAAGTTAAAAATAAAATAAAAATTTATTTAGCTGCTTCAGTTTTAGTTAAGTGCTTTATTCAAAGGTATTAAAATCGTTTAATTATAAATGTTTCCTTGAAATTTTGGTTTCATTTTAACAATTTTAATATTTAATTACAATAAAAGTAGTATCCCTTATAGAAACTTTTTTTGTTATGTGAATATTCTAAGCTTGCTGACTTTTCAATTAAATACATAACAAAGAATTTACGAGTTGAAAAATATTTACGGAAAGTTTTTTATTCAACTTACAAAACGTTGTATATATAAAACTTCATTGGAAAAGAGAGGGTATAAGATAATCAAATATAATTATTTCCAAAAAAAGAAAAACAAATGAAAAATGAAAAACAGTAAAGAATTTTTGTTGATTTGCGGCTTTTCCCTTATGCTTTTGCTTGCCGGAAGTAATTCATATTGAAATAAAATATTTTATTAAATTTTAAATAAATTCTGAATACAAAAAGGTGGTATAAAAAGCACTATCTCTACGCTGAAGTCCAAAGAAGTAAACATTTAACTATTTTTTGGCAGAGAAATTTTGATAAAAAAAAGGGAAATTAAAATGAAATTAGAAAGAAAAGAGAAACTTAAAATAAGTATCATTTAAGTGGCTATCAACGCAAACATCACCTCTCAAAAGAATTAATGATCTGATCTTTGGTTACAGACAGCTGAATCAATTCCTACCTTGGGCGTGGATACTTGTAGCGGATTGGAATTCAATTTAAACTTAGGTACTAGCATAATTAGCCCTTGTGTGTATAAAAAAGTTTTAAGTTAACAACCAAACCAAACACACCTTAAGAGACTGACAACATGAAGATTGCCTTAAAAAGAAGTGAACTACTTTAGAGGCTTTCAACAGGAAATATATACTTTTTTGTTTGTAATGGTGGGCATTCTTAAGCAAGTATAGTACATTAGCCGCAACAAGGCCGGAAACTGCTACTCATTTTATCGTTACCCGGTGGGCACCTGTGAACCAAGTCACGGAGGTATGAATAGCATCGCCCACGCCACACCACCACAAACCCATTTATAGGGCGGTCCACATTCATCCATTATCTGAGGAAAGAACAAGGAACACAGAGAGAGAATGAAAAAGTACATCCATGCCCGAGCCGGGATTCGAACTCAGGTCCTCCCCATCCGTAATCAGTTACGATAACCACTAGAGAGGTTGGGAGGCTCAACACGAAAAATCCTTATCAAAAGAAATATAGTAATAAGAGACTTTCAACGTGAACATCATTTTTGGAGGAAGTGCTCTATTTTAGAGATTATCAATTAGAATATTACCTTCGAAGGAAGTGCAAAACTGATAGGACTATTGATGTGAGCATTACCTTCGAAAGTAATGCATTACTCTATAGAATTTCAGTATGAACATTACATCAGAAAGAATACAGCATTTAAGAGATTAGGAAGATGAACACATTATTCTTAAAAAATAAAACTATTTAAAACGCTTTCAAAGTGTATATTTCCCTGGAAAATATAGTATACTACTAAAGAGAATGACAACCATAAAATCATGTCTCTTATGAGAGGTTATTAACGTTGTTTTAACAAAAGATTTTTTGATTCAAAAGACTATTTGAGATGCTATGAACGCATTCTCTATAAAAAGCATACATTATTGTCAAATATTATTACCAAGCATCAAATAGTCTTCATGTCCTTCAATTCTACTTACCTCCGATTATAAGTTGTTTCCTCAAAAATCATTACCACATTATGCGTCATTTTCCCGCCGTTATCATTAATTTTAAAACTAAATGTATTGTTATATACTAAAGATGAGTTAGTCATAGGAAATTGAAAAAGCTACTCTTTCGAAAGAGCTTATTTAAACACTTCTTCAACGATAAATACAGTTTCAAAGAGTTTACCAAACTGACCAACAAAACCACTTGAGATTGGAAATTCATGAATTCAATTTCAGCCACTATCGAACATACACAATAATATTTTGTTTCAGATTTTTCTATGCACATCTTTTAAGATAAGCAACTGAGATATTTTCGTATTTTTCCGAAAGCAAAGAACATGGCACATTAAGTACACATACTAAGAGTTATTCTGCTTTAAAATAGTCTCATTCGTAATATAAAATATCTCATGTAAAGTCATTTGACAGTAATATCAAATGCCGGATTGCAGTATGCCATATTTGGCAAGCTCTTGCTATGATTGACCAAACATTTGGAGTATATTCAATATAATTAAGAGAAAAGATAAAAAATAATATATATATATATATATATATATATATATATATATTAGGTTGAGGAAAAAGAAATCCATTATTTTTACGTTAACTTTTTGTAACTTCTTTCAGATTCGCTTTGTAAAAAGGATTAAAACAGTTTTCCTGTAGATTTTTAGGTCTTGTGCGAAGCTACGACTGCTGACATGCTGTCAAGTTTGATAATTTTTGATATTTTATAGACATTCTCGACGATGTTGTATCCATGCGAAGTGCATCTTATCATCCAAATACCCAAACGGAATCGACGAAACCAAAATTGTGCGTAACTGGTTGTTACAGTCATACATAGGACGATAAACACCTTTCATAATTTCAGCCACCTGGTTAGCATTTTCGCCATTATAAAAGAAAAACTAAAATGTATCGAATTTTGTGTTTGTTGTCTTCTATTTTTAAAACCTTGTACTCATAACTGAATGAATCAAACAAAAAACCGCAAGAGAATATTTTAGTGTCAAATGTCACCTTTCCAATGAGCATAAATTTGAAATTGTTTGATAGATACCTCACGAGATATCGATCACTACAGACGTATATGAAAAAATAAT
>JAPDSC010145770.1:8577-47132 GCA_026290005.1 Latrodectus geometricus
ATATATATATATATATATATATATATATATATATAACAATTTTATATAGTTAATATTATTACTATGATGATCTCGTTTTACAGTTTACTATTTTACGATTAACAACAGAGGCAATTATATTCTTAATTATAATTGCTTGTTGTTTTAAGAATTTAACTGTAAAGGTTGTATTGGTTTAAGAATACATTTGTATTTTGCAGCTAAATCACTGTTTTAGAAAACCCATTGCGTCTCCGATTTACAAGACAGAAACCTAATGTACAAAATAATGGGAAATAAAAGTATTATAATGATTTACACTTACATTCAACAAATTTTAAATATATAATAAATGAATGAATTATGAAATATATAAACTTGTTATAAAAGTAATTTAATATCAGTTATAGGATATTTTAATTAAATAAGTATTTTAAATATAGTAGACTCGTTTAATAATTATTCTAACGTAATTTTAGAATAAATATATTTAAATATGTGTGTCATTAAAATAATTAACTTAATACAATTATTCTAATAGCGCACATTTTTAAGTATAATTTTTTAAAATAAAAGGCATAGTTTATGTTACATGTATATTTAAAACTCGCATGTTTTTAATATAATGAATTCCGTTTCTAAGGTAAAGTTTTATAGGCATTTATGAGGATCTAATTTGATAACAAAGTGTGTATTTCTCAAGCCTATAAGATATTTTATAAAAATTATTTGCTTAAAATACATAATATTTATTGCTTCCTTTTTTCATGTTGCATGTTTCTAAAATTACAGGTATTGATTAACATTGTTATAGGGAGAAGAAAATACAAGTCTATAAATGTGAAAGAGCTCTTCATTATATTCAGCATTTATGCGGAATAATCAAGTAAACTAATTATATTATTAATAAAAATATTTTTATTAATACATTTTCACTATATTTGCTACAACATTATAAAATTTATAGTTTTTATTTATAGTGAGCAATAACTCACTTTTCAATAAATGAAATGATAAATTTCATAACAGCTATAACAAATAACCTATAGTTATAAATATGAATATAATTTAAGTACGATATTTTTCTTATAAATGGTAATAAATTGAAAATATTATTGATGATTGAATGTGTAAATTTAAGAATTTTCCATTATTTCAAATCTCAATAATACAATGAGCTCCCTCTTTTTCTATAATTCTTAAATTCCATTTATGTGGAGCATGTATTGATTTTTCTGCTGTAAAATAAGCCTTAAAATGTCTGCTTCAACTGCAAGTAATGTTTTTATATGTAGGTTATACATAAATATGTAAAAAAAATGTAAATTTTAAACTCTAAATTTCACTAATAAAGGAAAATAATTGTGCTTTAATATAAAATTTAAAATTTTTAATTATTTTTCATGAGATTTAATAAGCTATCAAGTTTATTTTCATCAATATTTCATAAATATTATTTGCGTGGTGATCTCATTTAAATTCTTTTAGAAAAATAAGCTCATAATTACACAGCATATACTTGAGCCCCATATATTACTTTCAATGAATATACGGATTTAAAAGGAAGTCAAAAATAATTAGAAGTTTGCTATTTAAAGACAAAAAAGAATATTTGTCAGACATATTTTCATTCATTTTCAGCAGAATGTCAGTGTGGAAATAATTTATGCAAATATATTCTTTGTTTATTATCGAAAGAAGCATGAAAAGGAAGCTAGAAGAAAAGGAATAGATGAAGGAATTTACGAAAATAAAAATATTCCCGAATAGGATTTTGAAAACCGGTAGAAAAGAAAAGCATAATACTCTGGTCATGTGAAAAAATACAAAACACTCATTAGCATAATATCTAGCATTAGCATTTTAAATAGAATTATTTATCCTTATAGAAAAGATCCTTCATTATTAGACATGTATTTATAAAATAATTTTGAACTAAAAATTTTGATTTACTTTTTTCTAACCTTTAATACTTTTTACCCATATGGTATTATATACAAATAAAACGAAAATTTGGAAATTTGAGATTACACTTCACAATTACCAACATCGCAATAAAATATTTATATAATATGTTAACTATTTATATAATATGTCTCTCTCTTAATTAATTACAATATTTCTTTCAGAAGATTAATATCCATGTGTATCTTAAAATCTGCATTATGATCATAAGTTGCATGACTGTTTGCTTCCTTGAAATATTTTGTATATAAGCAAAAATTTCATATTTTATTGAAGTTTTCATCAAAGGAAAATGTCAGTTGCATTTTTTTCACTTTTTTTAAAATTGTAGATGAGCATCTTTAATTTAAAATAGCCATTTCACGTTCCTTTTAATTAAATAAATAAAATTCACAAAAATATTCAATTAAGGTTTTTTTTTAATTTGATCAATTACATTAAAATGGCATTATTTATGATAATAAAAACGCATATACTTGAATTTCCGTTGCTTATTATTTAATGGAGGCTTATGATTTTTTCCTTGTAAAATTTATTAAATTTTTTTGAATGAATATATAATTTTTTAAAAATAAATTTATAATTAAAAACTTAAAACAACTTATTAAATAGAGCACTTTTTGTTTTAAGCGAAAATAGTAGTTAATTTAGTAAATTAACAATTTTTCTATGCAATAAAATGTTAAAGGTGATTGTTTCCAGCTGCAATAATTTTTACAAACATTTGTTTTTTATCAACATTTAATATATGAAGTGGAAATATAACAGAGATAAGAAATAAAATCACGCTCGCAAAAAAATTAACTGGTTAAGAAAATCTAAAATTTTAAGTTTATTTTTTAGCATCTAAAACTCTTGTTTTTTTGTTGTTAAAACAAACACATAGTCTTAAATTAAGAGACTTTTATTTTTTTTCTAAGAAAATCACCTCGTTAACAGCTATATATATATATATATTCCATTTCCCGCGCGCAAAGTCGGGGTAGATGATTGGGCAGAGTGGTGCACTGCAGTCTCTGGAGTATACAACTCTCTTCCATCCTGATGTGGTCGGTCCCTGACCAGTTTGCTAAGTACATTAAAATATAAAAGGAAGTAATTAAAGATATAGAAAAAAATATTTAAAGAAAAAAGGCAAGAATTAATGTTTAATAGTTTTTATGAGTCGTCCCATGATTACATTAAATCTGCAGATGTGGAAGTTTGGTTCGGGCCTTCGTATCAGCCCATCCTCTTGACATCGTATGTCATTATACAGGACCTTGACGATTTCGTAAAATACGCATTCAATTGCTTGATTTAAATAACCGCTTCCGTTTTGAAAACAAGTGTTTGTGCTTACATCCGAGGTTTCATTCTCGGAACCACGTGATATAGATAAAGAGCTGAGTGACGTCATTTCTTTATGTGGTGATAGCGGTTTGGCGTCGCCTTTGCGATCGGAGACTAAATTAGGAGCATAAGTTTTGATTTTCGTATGCATCTAATAATCTTGTGAATTTTTTATTACAAGTGCTCTTATCAGTTCAAATGTGCTGACCTTCGACTCGTTGAGTAACACTTGCATCGGAATTTTTAAAAACTAGCCGTGTGAGGCAATGCGCATGCCAAAAAAGAATAATTTCACATTCATTTTCTCTATTGTATTCAGATTGTTTAAATCGGAGGAGCATTGCTTCATGTTATGCAGAGTGCATAGAAGGGGAAAATCATTTTTAGAATGAGTGGGAGTTGAATTTTCTCTTTCAATTCTGATAAATTCTTTTTTTTTTAAAATTAACAAAAATATTAAGGGGAATTATTAAATCCCAGTAAAGATTTTGGTATATGCCTGGTGTTACCGTTATCGGATTTTCTTGAAAATTTGGAAGGGCTAATTTTATTTTTGATAGTTGCGCTTGAACTTCATTGTTAAAAGCGCATGTGAGTTGCACAGTACCTAAATAATCACAGTTTGGTGAAATAAGTTGCGATTTAATATAAGGTTCGCTCAAGAATCTAAAAGTGTTTTTACGATTTTACCATTAACAAAAATATATTTTAATAGTGTATTCATTTAGCAATTCATTGAATGAGTTTCTTCTATTTTACAAATGGGATTATTTGAATGAATACTAGATTGAGGATTTGTGAGGTAGTTTCGTTTATTTGGTGATATCCTCCTCATGAATTGTTAATTGTGGTATTTCGCAAGTGGCTTATGAATTTTCTGTCACGCAAGTAGCGATTGCGGTTTAGAAATAAATTTTTTTTTTCCTCAAACGGCAGTTGGTGGGTTTCTGTCAAAGATTTTCCTTTCGAAACAAAATAATATATCGCTTTCCTTTGCTAATTCAGTTGGTTATGAACCAATTTTCGCTTTGATGTATAGAAATATGTTGTTGCGTTTCACGGTTAAGGGTGAAAAATAATTTCTCCGCTATCATTAATTCGCATGAAATTTTAAAGTCATTAACATTACGAAGTTCACAATAATATTCGAAAACACTAGTTATACACGACAAGAATTGCGCAAGAGATTAATTTTTTAAGCGGTGAGCTCGGAAATTAATGAAGCATCATTCTTGGGAGGTTGGTTGCAATTCACACAAAATAATATTTTTAACTTTTTCGTAATCTTGAAATTCGTTTTCTGAGATGAAAAGTTAGCTTTTTCACCGAGAATATTAATTAACATCTCCAATTTTAATTCTTTAGGAACATTTATAGTTGTGAAAGCACGTTCAAAAGAATAATTTGAAATTTTCGGGTTTGCAATGGATAGGCTTACTAAGTGTTTTAAAGGATTTGATGATACTTTCGAGATTTACTGACGAATTTACGATTGTAATGTAGCAAGAATCAGAATGGTTGGTATTTATGCCAGAGTAAATTGTTGCTAGCTCTATTTCTTTTTCTATTTGGATCAGTTTATTTTTTTCTTTTGTTCATTGTTCAATTTCTTTTCTTTCTTTGACAGTTAAAAAAATCATATCATTGAAGAATTCAGATTTATTTTTAAACGCATCAGTTTTCTCTATTAGTTCTTTTAAGCAAATAATTGTAGCATAATCAGGTACAGTAAGGCCTATTCCTTTGGCGGTATTTATTAAATCTTCTTTTTTTATTTCGATACATTATTAATAAAAAGGTGTGATTCTACTTGGTTTGAAGATGCAGATGATTCCCTTAGATAGAAGAGTTAGGGTTTGGTCATTGGCGGGGTAAGACAGTTCTTTTTTTCAGTTGGAAGCTTCTTATGAAGGAGAGGCTTATTTGAAATTGTACGAAATACAGCTGAAATGCCTTCAGCTTTGATGTTGGCTTAGATGATAAGGTCAATCTTTAGAGCGTGTATGTGTTGGATCCTAACTTGTGTGAGGTGTAATTGGTCATCGGAGCGGTGGTGTTGTCTTATTTCTGTTGAAGCGATGAAATTGATCTCCAGAGCAGTAATATTGACTATTTGCAGATGCGTTGATTCTGAGAGATGAAGAAAGGGCATTGGCCGACTCTAGATGTGCGACATTGTGATCGGAAGACTTTCATAATGGTTTCAAATTTAAAAATGGTTATAAGAAGATAAAGATGAAGATCGGTGAGAGGCCCCATGTTGTAGTTGCGATGACTAAGAGTATGTTTAATGAGAACTTCACGTTGATTAACAAAGCTATTTAATGAATCTAAGGCTTAGTTTACAAAAGCATCTTTTAAAACATCCTGGCTGATCCATCTCCAGCTCGCAATGTCGGGGTAGATGAGAGGCAGTATATATATATATATATATATATATATATATATAATACCCTAGTCTACAATATAACATTTTCATTTTCTGGTTTGAACACTCACTCTTGAAGTAGACGAGTCTAGTGTGTAGTAATTCGAGATTACTTTTAACTTGTAATTTTTCATCTGATTATACTTCCCAAACACAAGTGACAAATTATAAAGGATCAAACAATAATAAAGAATCTTTTGTTGATAACAAATATACAATTAGCTCATTTTTATTTCGTTATGTTACACAGATGCCAAATCTGATTAATTGAGATAAATATTCTACTATGATTTGGATTTCAGCAATATAATTTTCATATTTCCTGATTTGGATATAGGCTTTCTCTTTTAATTGTTATAAAAATTGTCGTTAGTATATTTACAATCTTATAAATTTTTAAATAATATGAATTGTAAATTTTACAATAAATTATTACAATACATGTTATTCCATTGAATAAGTTTTTCATACGCATAATAAAAACTTGTTTTAATACACTTTTTGGATTTAAATTAGTTTATTTACTTTACTGAAAATTCACCAAAACACTGGTATTTAATAAATCATTTTGTTTATTTTTACCACAAAATCAGTGCATAGTAAAAAAAACTAATGTAAAATTTTCATCGTATGATTAGAATCATCATATTTACACAACTTCAATTTTTTGTAAAATATCTAAACCAATATTAAGTGCTCGAAATATTTTGCCTGAGAATAGTAAATAGAATTTTAAATACCAAAGCAGGTGGTTTAGCAGTCTTTCTTAAAATCTATTGGAAGTAAAACTTCACGTGATCTACTTCCTATTGTAATTCACGTTGCTCTTAAAGACGAAACTCTTTCCTGCAGTATATCGATACTCGCAAATATAAGATGCACCAGAAAAGAGAAATGCTTTCTCTTCGAAAAGTCATAACGGTTTGAGTGCTTTTGGCTATTACAAACCCAGAGGAAATTAAGATAGATCGTTTGTTCCGATTTTATTCAGAATGTAAAAGTCTAAAACTATTTATCTATGACTGTATCCTAAACTTATTCATTGAAAATGTTTTTCCTCTTATTGAAGGAATCTTATTTCTCTCTTGAGACCTCGCCTTTTTTCATGATAGCTATCATATAAATTCACTCGAGATTTATTCGTGTATGTATATATTTAAACATTGTTTTTGATTTTCATGAAAATAATGCGTAATATTTTTGTTGTTTTGTCTTTTGTTTTAATTTTGGGAAAAAATTTACTCATAAATCTTTCTCCATAAAACGAGTTTTATTAGCTTATAATCTTTAATTTCAAGTTTTATCTTTTAATGCTCAAAATAAGCAAGGGAATATTGGTATTAATTAAGTTATTCAAATTTACATTTAATTCAATGACGATTCAAAATTATTTATTCATTCAACACACAACTGATACTTAAAATAACTTGTTTTAAAAATGATGATAATTCTTAAAAATTTTATTATTAATTTAAATGTATAAAATACCAATATTTTTTTCAATATATTGTTACAACTACGAGAGCTATACTAAATGTATAAATCATTAATTTTAAAACCTTAATAGAAACTTTATTGAAAGAAAGCTTCTGTTACACTCTACATAAGCACTTCTTACATTTAAACATCTATTTTATCTGATTATGAGATTAAAAATTTATGTTTCCAAATCAACTGCCAACCGTTTATTAAATCAATTGGTCACAGTCTTCTTCGCTTTATTTCAAAAACATTCTATCTAAGATAAAAGGTGAAAATTTGGAAAATGTTATGATTCTTCACCTTTTCTTGTCGCGGCACATTTTTAAGATTTCAAAATTTGGTGGCACACAAAAAAAAAAAGAAGTTATTTACTTACCTATAATGCACTGTGTAAAATAGTTTATGATAATAATTTTGAAAGTAAAATGAAATAATATATAATATGTTCTACAAAACAACAGAATATGTATTATGGGATTAGTTACACTGTAATATTAAGGATATTTTTAATGAGAAATTTGAGCTTTATGTTTTTTGATACTTTCATTTATATTTGGTAGTAAAAAATAATAGTGCTAACTCATATCGTCTCTTCTACATTTAAGATTCTCCATCTTTTTTTTCTTTAATTTTAATGTTGGTTAATATTGAAAATCTTAATTTACACAAATACGATGTAGTAAACTTTAATTGTTGATATTAGGAGCACTTAAAAATTTTTTTCTGGTTTGACAAGTATTTCGCTTTATGAAAAAACTCACAGTTATAAATATTTTATAACTATAAACAAGAATATATATATATATATATATATATATATATATATATATATATGTATGTATAAAACTATATAAAGAATTAGGGGGCTTACAAAAGTACCATTAACACATTGGTTGACAATCATTGATATAGACTATTGAATATTATTTTGAGATTTGTCCTCACCATTTGCTTTGGATGACCACCTGCTTTTCTTTAGAACCAAAATTTCTTAGAGATACTCTAAATTTTCTTAACTGTAGTGTCTTTTGGCTTCAAATGCAGTGATGTCTTGGTTTTATGAAGTACTGGCAGAAATGTATAACATAAAAAATCTGCGTATCGTGATCAATGCTACAAATTTTAAAGAGTAAAAGATGATTAAATTGAGTATTAAAAATATTTAATGTATATAATAGAATATATATATATATAATTGTGTTATACAAAATAAACTATTTGTTTTCCATTTCTTGCAATTGAATTGCCTTTATATTTTGGATGACACTCGTAGGAAGATGAAATTGAAATCTTGTATCGTCTTTTTCAGCGTAGTTCTAGAAATTTAGAATATTTGAGCAAATTTAGTTATTTCATATTCTTTTTCAACTATTTCTGCACTTAATATGTTATTATCCAAATAGCATGTGCGAATGAAAGTGAATTTAAATTTGAAATAAATTTCGTTAATTTTATCTGAAGTTATGACAGTTATATTGTTTCCAAAACATACGTTTCAATAGTATATGTTGAGGAACATGCTGGAGCAAGTAACGATGCATTCAATGCTAATTTTTCATATACTATATAACCATGAAGCACTGAGAACTAACAAGTGCGAAGGAAAAAATTTCAATTTTACTTTTAAGGATAATATACATTTTCTTGTGTTTTAACTTACTAAATTCAAGATTTGAATCTCAATAGCGTGTAAATTTTTCAAATGTAAAATTTTCTATTTTAAGATTTTTTTGTCATAAAATTAAAAACTGTTAGGAAATATAATTAATATTCTTAAAACTTCTTAAATCTCTTTGAGACGAAATTAGTATTTATTAAAATGTTATATTTATTTTTTGCAATTTTGGAATAAAATTTATTGTATACAACACTCATCTGTTTGAAATACTGTTTTTGAGTTCCATTTACTCTGGAAACATAAAAAAATTTCTTATGATAAATTATTACTGCAATAAAGCTCATAGCACTCTTACGAAATAAAGTAAACATCCCGATTATTTAAGAAGTTTGTATAATTTTTCGTAATTCGTTTGAATATTCTTTATCTAAATGCAATTCAAGTAAACCTATCAGAAATATTTTGTTTTCATCTGGTGAATTTCATGTCATTTAACCTTGGAACCTTCATCAATAGAATTTTGTTTACAAGTAATTAATTACATAATAGATATTATTTTGAAAATTAAATTCAATTTGATTTGTTATACATAAGGATACTTGAGAAAGACAAAAATATATTTTAGACTTTAAGCAATTATGTTGTCTGTTACATTATATATGCGTATTTCACACATAATTTAAATATTAACATAAAAATAATATTTATGTTCAATTTCTTCTTAAACTTAAAGTGACTTTAGAAGAAATCAACTTGTTTATTACACATAATATGTACATATTTACAAAAGTAATTGAATATGAAATGCCTAGAAGAGAAATATTTATTTCGTTCACTACACTTTTACGCGGAATGTTATCGTAGTGTACTTTCAGGATTTATTTTGTACCTTTGATATTAGATTTATATTTTGGAATACAATACATTTTTATTAATAAAATATATAAACTGCACACAATTATACTTAAAAAATATTTAAATTTAAATAAATAATAACTTTTATCGTAACTTGTAATCATTGTTCGGATGATTATAAATGTTTATTTTAAAATTGAAAACAACTGATATAGATAAAATTAGATAAATGAAAGAAATAAAAAATCAATGTATTGATACTATGATTATATTATATAATATTATGTATATATTATACAATATAATGAATTATGCTAGATAATGTGAAACTGTGCTAAAATATGATATTTCATTAAGTATAATTTTCGTAAGATAAACAATATAATTTTGAATGTGTGATAAGATTCGGTTTTAATATTTCATGACAATTATGTAAAGTCTAGATGTATGATGCTCTTGAAGATTTGGTAATAACCTGTCTTCAAACGTATATAAGATTTGTATTGATATATGTATATCTTTTCTAACAAAATACTTTGCTAAGCTTCCTTGACCTTGTATTCTAATGAAATAAACCCAAGTTTTAAGAGTGGGTCTAAATTGAAAAAATACTTAAATAATTAATAAAATTCAGAATAACATTGTAAATTCTTAAAATTTTTCGTTCATTCCTATATGAGCAATTTGGGACCAAAACTATTTTGCATATAAAAATCAAACCTAAATACACATAAGTTAAACCAGGTTTAAGATAAGATATTTTTAGAAATTAATTTTCTTAGTTACAAAGTAAGAAATAATATGCCAACAGTTAAGTAAAGAATATATAAAAAATTATTACTAAAAATCGAAATCAAGTGCATTCATAACGGTTTTTATTATTTTAATTACTTTTATGTATATATATTTTCGATAAATTAATATTTAAAATTTTTATGCCATACTAGCCACAAGAAAGAAAAATTTTGTCATCACATTTTTTTAAGGAAGCATGATTTCTGCAAACTAATGTTATTATTTTATGTCAAAATATATCTAGATATTGAATGAGAAGAGCAACAGTAGGCAAATCAATCACTAAATCAAGTTTTTTCAGTATATGTAAATTAATATATTCATAGTAATAAAAATCCAATATCAGTTTATCATATTTATTTAAAAATGTAATTGGTAGAGAAATAATTCCAATAAAATTATACGTAATTTAAATTTTTTAATAGTATTTTATAAACCAAGCATTCGAAACTAAATAAAGTTTTCACAAATCTTTAAAATTAAGCACATTTTTCAACAAATATGTATGTTGCATAATTCAAAGAAAAATTATACATTTATTCTTTTTTTTTATCTACTGTGATTTAGGGAACGAAGCAAAAAAATCCAATCGAGGTAAAAACAAAATATTCGAAGCCAATACCCAACCAAATAAGGCGTCTATCTCACGCGTATGTCCATAGTCGAGGCGTAATAAACTCTCTCAGGCGTTGGAAATAACAAAAAAATAAGAGAAAACGGATTCCATGCAAATAGAAGAACGGATATATCGGTCTTGCTTCCATATAAAGGGGATACCGTCCCTAAGCTTCCCTTTTTCGGCTGCGAGACAAGACACCTCCCCAGTAGAATAAGCCTTTCACAAAATTACTTGGTTGCCTCTTCGAATAGCCTGCCAATGCTGTCTTCAACATCTTCTCATTTTCTCTGCTGGAAACTTTCTATTGAGATAGTCTATGTTTGTCCATGGAAAGGGGGACATCGAGAAATGTGACGAACTTCTATCCCAGGGCGGATTCCAGCTATAATGAGATTCACTTTCATTTCTCAAGGGCTTTATGAACTATAAAAATTCATATTTACGCAAATATCCCATGGATAAAAAATGTTGTTTTTAAATATATAGACATTTTTAAACTTCTTCTTCTTAATCTGCATTGATAATGTTCTCTGTACCATGAAGTCTCTAATTCCTGATACATAACAATTTAAATAACTGGTCAATTTTAAAAAGACTAAAAAAACAGATAAATTATACGCTGAATAAATATTACTTATTAAAAATTAGCAAAAGGTTAACTTTATAAGTAACATTTAGCAGGTAAATTATACATATTAAAATTAATAATTTGCTTTCATTAAAAACTGGAGGCCTTAAATTTCTAGACATTTATTTTAAGAAATTGAAGATAGTTATTTTTACCTATGAGTGGACAGGAAATACACATGATAATTTATTTTAATTAACTTATTTTATGTTACTTCATGAATAAAAATATGTTTATTTAAATTTAATAATTTGTTTTATATTTCATTTTTAATTCAGAATTTTTCTTTTGTTGTCTCATACTTTATTATATAGATTTTACTAACATCTTATCTCATTGAACACAGAAATTAAATATGATTTTGAAGTTTATAAATCGTTTTTTACCACAAAGTTTATAATTTATTTTATGGAAGCTTTTAATATTTTAGGCGCTTACTTCAAGATTTTACACACTAATTTACTATAAATAATATTTCTTTAAAAACTAAATTTAAGAAACAAATATTTTAAAAGAACATTGATATAATTGTATTTTTATGACATAATAACATGAGAAATAAATCTCACAAACTGTGTTTACAAATTTTTGTAAAAATATACTTTCAGTTAAATAGGTCCATACAAATTATTCTTAAAATTAACGTTGCAATTTTACTATAGATGTGTAAAAGTTTCACAATTGTAATCTTAGAAAACTTCAAATGCAGTTTATAATATTTATTCTTTCTATAGTTATAATATCTGCAGTTATATATCTGCAGTCTATATCTTTCTGCAGTTTATAATATTTATTTCTGTAGTTAATAAGCAATTGAAAAGCTAAAAAATTTAAAAGAATACTTATTTTGAATTTTAGTTTTTAATCTTTTCAAATTTTTTAGTTTCTAATAAATTTGAATTCTTTATGATGTAATTTTTGGTAGGTGAATAATTTATTTTAATATCTATTATTTATGAAACCTCGAAATATACATTAATAAATTCTAATGCAAAATGAAAGAAGCTACTAACCGATGACGTAAAAATTCATGAGGAATGAATTTTGTTTAAGTAAACAAACAAAATAAACTACATGATGTTCAAAAGATTGATGAAATATTTAAAAAATATATTTTAAGGAAAAGTAATAATGAAAGAAATGATCAGAATAAAATGTCCGATATTTTTAGAGGTATATAGAAATAATTTCTGACGAAATTATATAATAGAATTTTCAAATCTGTGATGAAATTTCGTGTCAAACCTACATTTTATATGTTTTTTTTTTATTTTTATTTTTTTTATAAGAATACATTTATTTTGAAGAACACCAAAGTGCACGGTTAAAATATGCGTCACACACACATTTAATTCATTACACACTTAATATAAGGTAATTCAAATCTCATACCTTATTTTTAATATTTTCAAGCATCTCAAAAAATTTTATTTAAAGATTAAATATTTAATAAGTTTTTGAAGTTCTGAACAATTACATTTTCCAGCTAAAAGAAAGATTATTAATCTTAAGTGATCTTAATCAGATTTGAAGCGTTCAAATGTTTATAAAATTTTTAAGGAAAATTTGTTTTTCAGGTTCATTTTTATAAAAGAAACTTAAAATTAATAAAATATTTCCTTTTAAAAAATCAAATTGTTTCAGTGTTATAAATTAAAATTTTCAAATTCAATCAATCTTCTGACTAGAAAAAAAAATTCAAGGATACTGTCCTCATGAACATTTTATTCTTGAAAAGATAATTCTTGTTTCTATGATTAATTAATCAGAAAAGTTTTAAAAAACAGATTTTCTTATCTTTTTTAAATGTTCACTTTTCAATGCATTAAAGCTGTTCCTCAGATCATTGCTGAATCAATTTCTATATGGCAGCTAAACAAAAATAAACAAAAAGAAAATGCTTCATTGAACAATTAAAATATGAAAAATGGAATACACACTTTCATTAGTAATTTAAAAATTATATTTAAACATCACTATTTGAAATGTTTATATATATATATATATATATATATATATATATATATATATATATATAATCAGTTGTGATTATTACAATATAACACATTTGAAGAAAATACTACATTCAGTAAAAAAGTTCAATTTGTTTTACTTAACAAATTAAAAAGAAGGTATTCTTGTTCATTTATTAAAAATTCTATATTTATTAACATTATTCTTTTTCTAAAGATAACACTAATTTTTTAATATTTCTAGAATTGTAAATTTTGTTAACATTTCTTGAACCTCACAAACAGTTATGGTCTTCAACATAAGACATACCAAGACACAATAAATTTATAAGACATACCAAGCATCAACAAAAATTAAATCACGAAAGATTTCAGTCATCCATTGTGTTAGATCGGTTAGTATTAAACACGTTACTTTTTACTGATAAATATGCCCTTATCCAGCCAAATATAGTCTAATTAACACAATATAAACTTTAAGACGATATATAGAGTTTTTACTTTTATTTAGCTAAATTATAACACTATATTATCCTTCTGAAGTGAAATAGCTCTATAAACATGCTAAACTGGTTACCAAAAATTAAATTCACGAAAATAGCGATAATTCTCACAAAAATATGCCAATCTCAATGAAATTTTATATGTTAGTAAGTAAAAGAAGCTGAATAATATAACATTATGCAAAATAATGACGATGCTGTATTAATATATAATTTACGAGGAGCATAAAAATGGATGTAGCTGAGCAAGACGGCTATCGTCGCTACGTGTCTGAGATTAGAAATCTGGTATAGCGAAATTGTGTAACACTGACCTCCAGGCATCGTTTGACAGAAAATTTTTAATGGCGAGCTACTAAGAGAGTAAAGGCAGGATAGTCAGGCAGAAATACTTAAGTCAGATAAAAATGTCTGTATGTTTTTTTTTTTTTTGCGAGGCGACCAGTTATTTTCTTCTGCTCACGTCACGTCATAGGCTGGAAAGTTTACTATGAGTACGTCAATATGTCCATTGGATGCGTGGTCAAAGCAGGGCTGGTTTTTTTAAAAATGAATCCAGATTTAGCCTCAAACATCTGTGATAGAGGTGCATGTGGATCAAGAAGCGTTTGTGTTTCCGGTGGTATCTCTCAGGAAGAACGGCAAATCTCCATGTCCTTTCCCGTGGAAATGTTAACGATCACACGTATAGAAATGACATTCTGGATGCTTATGTGATTTCTTGTGACGGAACAATAGGTGGTTCTGTCGAGCTACCGGATTTTAATGCGAGACCACACAGGCTCGAATAGTGGAATCTTATCTTGAGCAGGAATTAATTGATTGATTGCTACCGCAAGCACAATCACCAGACTAAATCCAGTCGAGCATGTTTGGGACATTCTAGGAGGACGAGCTAGTCCCAACCCTTCTCCTAGAACCCTAACTAGGCTGTAAACTGCTTTGGAAGAGTAGTTATTTGCATTTCCCTCACAACTTATAAACTACATGAGAGCATCACACATCACTGCATGCCCTGTATTGCTTCTTACCCCCCAAACTTACACCCCCCATTTGTTCATTGTATACATAAATTAATTAGTATAACACCATAATTTTTTATGCTTTCTTTTTATGCCATTTTGTATCTTCCTTTTGCGTTGTATAAAGTTATACGTTTCGTTAAATTCCTTGGATAACTGTTTACGCTATTGTAATTTTTGTAATTTTTCCTGAATTTATTATAACCAGTGCATATACAGTTTTCACTAAAGTTAGTCAAATTATAACACTATCCATTCCTTCAAGAAGTGAAATAGTATTACAAATATGCTAAATGAATCCAGAAACTAAACTTTTTGACGACATATTTGAAAATCGCATTTCTCTATTTAATGTTGATAAAGTTTTAGAAAATATCATGATATTTATAATAAGGTTCTTTTTCTATCTAGTGGCACTGGGTGGCTAACACTGCACTACAACAAGGCAAGAAACTGCTACTCATTTGACGTTACTTAGTAAGCACCTGTCAAGTCATGGAAGCGAGTAGCATTATCCAGGTCACATTATCAGAAACCAGGTTATAGGGTTAGCCAAATACATTCATCATCATAAAAGAAAGAACAAGAAACACAGCGAGAGAAAGAATTATCCATGTCCGAACTGGGATTCGAATCCAAAACTAACAGCCAAGGAATCAGTAACGATAAAAACTCAGCCATCGGACTGATTTTAAAGAAAGTAAATATAAAAACTATTAATTTAAATTAAGAAATAAAGAATAGAATGTATTATAAGCAGAAACAAATCGTTTCTATTCTGATAAAATAACATATCCGTTAACTTTTATAAAACATTTGCATTATAATCATTTTTTTCTCCATGTGGTATTGAAAAATGTGCAACTACTTATAGCAATACTGTTAAATTATTCTTGAGTTTATTAAAGATTATAATATTTTGCCTTGGTAGATCTTGATGGTCTCATGTCATGAAAACGACGTGACAACAAGACTTAAATGAGTCTCTTTTCTCGATTATTTGACAAGGTAATTCATTGTGAAATTGTTTGGGGATACGCTGTTTAAACTATATGATTGAATGTGGAATAATTTGACATTCTTAGTATTTTAAATTTCAGATAGAGATAATATCTAAATCATTATATTTCGTTATCTTCCAGTTTCGAATACAATTGACAGCTTACTTTTCTGAATTTTAACTAAATCACCTGAGTGTAGAGAGATGATACGCTGGAAACATACAATAAAATGTATAATTAAAATTTAATGGTTAGTTATATGAAAATTAAAATTAAGTCTGAAGAAAAACAATTATAATTTTTGTTTTATTGTTTCTTTTCGAATTTATAAATATATTTATTTTCGAATTTATAAAATAAGACTGCCTATTTGAAAAAATATCACTCACATTATTTATAAAACATTTCTGGATTCTTTTTTTAAATTTGTTGTAGTAAAATAAGGCAGTTTATTTTTACACAAAATTGTTATAAAACTAAATAAATTAATAAAAAATCATATTGTTTTCCATGATTCTCATTTATGAAAGCGTTTACCCATGTTTTAATATTCTTTGGTTTTGAAGCGTTTATGTCATAATTGCAATGTTCTCCATGTTCCCATTCCAAATTAAAATCTCTGGGGGTGTTTGGCGCCAGCCTATGGGTCTGCTCTGGCTTCTATATCTAAGTTTGAAGACACAGATGATGCTGCCATCCATGAGTTAAACTTCCACAATCGTATAGGGGTGCTCAGTTCAAAAACAGATAACGGTTTTTCTGACTTCATTCGTCCAGTTGATGACAGGTGGAATTGGTTTTGCCAAGTGTGATTAGTAACAGCAACCCTATATGTTCAAAATGTCCAATTTGTAACTTTATCCGTCATAAAATATGAGTATAGTCATAATGACATAAGAAAAAATGAGCATGGTCACAAAAAAAATTATTTTTGCCTTAAACCACACACACAATTATTCTTAATGTTTAAAATTTTAAGAAATTTCGTAAACTTTTTTGATTCATATTATGTTATTAATCGTTTACTATTGAGAATATCGGGAAACTTTTTTATGAATAGTTTAACAGAAGCGAAAAAAATCAGTTTAATGTATGAGTAGAGTAAATAAAAAAAATTAAAAAGTATACATGTATAATCAGTATTTATTTAATTTCTAACAGCTTTTTCTTGAGAATGTAATTTTATTTATTAAAATTTGTATTAAAATTTATAGGAAATATACCTAAACTTTATTATAAATATAAAAACTAACAGACATGTTTACAATAAAAAGATATATATTTTTTAGAGTTCCTTCTTCTGAAATACATCTGTGAAGTTTGTAAAATCAAAAAAAAAAAAAAAAATGTATTTATGGCTGCGGTTAAATGGAATTGTCAAGAATTTTATGTTCATTTTTTTCAATCAATTATATTACCATGTGCTTATTATGCAACAGTAATTTGGTTCCTATCCTCCTTGTATTTTTACAATAAATTTTCAAAATTAATAGTGATGTATCTCTTATAGTTTTCTTCAGTACAAGCCAATAATCAATATTTGAAATTAAATTTTATTTAAAAAAAAAGCATTTTGATAAAGTGTTTAAATTACACATTTCAAACTTTTGTATTCCCATTGTATTTTAAATCTTTATTGAGATTAATAAATTTATGTTCTATAATTACGTTTCAATATTTGCATTTAAATTTCTAGTCATTCTACAGAATCTAGAAATATACTTTTAAAAATTCACTTGTTCTGATAATTACAATAAGTAGAAAGTGGAAACTAATATGATTATCGAGGAAATGGGAAATCTTTACGTTTTTATATTTTTCTTGATTAAAAGCGAGTTTAGCTTAAGAAAAACCTTAAAACTATATAGGATATAATGTAATTCTACTAATCGTTCAATAATATAATTTTTTCTGATGAATCATAAAACGATGGTTACGTTTTTGATAAATGTATATGCTATTTAGTGCCCAATTGCCTAAAAATCTGCAATTTATGTAATGCAAATTTTAAATACCATAATAATTTGGATAACTCTAAATATGTTCATTTAATTTTAACAGCGAGTTAAAATGTGTTTTATCTACATTGTATACAAATAAGTATTTAACGAACATTTGTGCCTTTCTTAGCAGCTAATTATTCAAAATAAAAATATAAACAATTATTTAATTATATTTAAAAATTCCTACAAAACCACATTATGTCAGAGACTCTAAATTATTTTTAACCAACATCTATTTTCAGCTTTCATACCATTAGTCAACGAGTAAATCAGTACAATGATAATGAGGTATAAAAAATAAGAAGATAATTTAGAGTCCATGGAGATATCCCTAAAATTCTCTAAGAGAAAAAGGCAGCTCTTAAGGTAGTTACCAACCACATCACTCAAGTGGCTCTGGGGACAACAAGAAGAATCCTTGACACCAATTCTATATAAATGTTTCCGTAGTCATGCACAATAAGTAAACGGAAGCAAAAAATTCCAAAAGACATGGCAGGAAATTGGGAAATTATTATTTTTATTGATTAGTTGTGGAAGCATGTAATGAACAAAAAATGTTGACAAAACATTTATTTCTTTGTGAATATTGCTTTAAGTATCGAAATACTTAGAATATAGAAGTAACCCAATTATTAACATTCATTTAAAGTGTTATTTCATAAAAAAATATTTAAATGCACATTTCATGTTCATGTTCAAATGACATATAAAATATGAAGTGATTGTTGTTTACAGTAGTAAATGACGTACAGTAAAAAGACAAACAAGTAATAAAAAGTACTTTCAAATTTCTGTAAAAAATCTAAAGAATGTTAAAAATATTGCTTAACTGTTACATCTAGTATGAATGAAATGTGCAAGAAAAATTCAGGAAGTGAACAATTTAAAGAAAATGTGTGTCTTCTTGAAATGAGTGTATCTTCAGCAATTCACATAAATAATGAGTTATTGTTTTATTAATTGTTATAATGCACAGTACTAAAATATGTCTAAGTGTCCCTTTAATAGAAAAATTCTTAACATCGCTTCATATTTTAATATGTCAATTAAACATTGACATATTTAAATAATCACAGAAATAAATATTTATAAAATGAACACATTATTTTCATCAAGTCGTTAAATGTAAAATGAATAAATAAAAACTTATTTCTGTTACTAAAATTTCCATAATGAAGCTAAAGAATAAATAGTAATATAATAATTATATCGCCAGTTTAAAATACGATTTATATAAACAAGACCCAAAAGGTTGTTGAAACATTAATGTCCTTGAGAAATAAGTATTGCTTTTAATTTATAATTAAATCAAATCAAAATATCAACATTTAATAAAAAATATTTTTAATTCATATAACAACAGAAAGCAAGAAAGCTTTATAACTAATTGTATCATCCAGTCTGAAATACGACTTGTTTAAACGAGACACAAAAGAACGTTTAAGCTAGGTGAGTTCGTCACCTAATTCTTTTTCATATTCCGAAATCACTTTCGTTGTCTTTCTGACGCATTCAGGTCAACTTTCAATCTTGTGCGCTTATGTTGAGAAGAAAGAACAAAGAAAATAAAAGTGGATGTTTCTATTTCCAACCCAGAACCTCCCAATGTAATAAATTCGAAGCGGTGTTGGAGCCAAAGGGAAGAACTGGCAAAACCCAAATTGCCAGGAATTGAGAGAGAATAAGAGAATAGATTGCGGAGCGCACAAGGCTGACTGGAAATTTCCGACTCAGAAAATAGAAATTTATCGTGAAATAAATTAAAGTTTACTTACCAGCGGAACAATTTTTTCCTTCTGTTCCTTTTAAAAAGAATTTTTAAGGTTGATGGCAACTACGTCCACGAGATGCCTTAATTTAATTGAAAATGCGAGCATATTTCTCATCATTCTATTTCTGAAAGAATGGATTAGGAAAATTAAATCTCCAAGAGAATGGAATCACTTCTAAAAATTAAATATGCTTGAGAATATTTTTATATTTAATATTTGCTTAAATGGGTCTTGATATTTAACTTTAAATCATGGAAAATATAATGTTTTTAATTATGAATATAATCAAAGTTGATTTTATTGACTATTTAAGAAATTGCTCCAAATTATTTTTTTTTCTAAGTTTAACCCAAACGTTTTAAGTAAATATTTATGAAATAAAAGAAACTAAATAAAATTTTAGAAATAAAAAGAGAAAAATGGACAATCGAATTTATTTAATTTAAAAAAAAAGAAATATCACTGTAAATATATTTACTTACTAACGAAAAGTATATTTTCTAAGTAATTCAGATTACCTTTTTTATTTTACATTATCATGATGGTTTTTCAACGTAACTCACACTGATTATGTTTCAAGCATAACTAGTTTTAAGAACTAACCCTACGAAATTGAACTAAAAATAATTTATACCTTTTAACATTTATTTATAACAAATTATAAATGTTGTTAACTTTGATAAGCAAAGATGTGAGAGTTCCATAGTTATTTTAAGTTTAAACTGAATATATGAATTAAATGAATTTTACCCAAACAATTAAATTTACATTCTGTATTGCATAACGTTATTGTAGATAAAAAATTATTATATTAATTATATATTATATTAATGAGAAACATTAGTTCACATTAATATTAAGTTCAATATCATATAAATAATATAACAACGATCTCACAACAAATAGTTATATTTAATCATAATGAAGATTTTTCAAAATTTAAAAATTACTTATATAAAAAGTAAGACAGTTAAATCAATTAAATTCTTTATTTATATTTCTTGTTGCTTCATATAAGGCAAGTTTATTCATAAATTTTAAATAATATTTTCATTATTGTCTTGTTTGGTTTTCTTATCGTATTTGTAATATTAACTTTTTTCTCATCACGATAAATTAATTTATTTATTACAAACTTGTCGCAACTACAGTTTTTTATACAAACGTTAACAAATACATTATTTTTTAAAACAATAAAAATTATACAAGCATATTTATTAATATGAATCAGGTAGTTTACTTTATTCCATCAATTTCGAATTACTGATATCTGCTTTTTTCCTAGGTTAGAGTTATTACAAATACTGAGGAATTATGAATCATTATGCATGTGACAATAACGGTAAACTTTAATGTATATAATTGGCCTTAGCTCTTTACCAAAATGAATTTTGTGTTACCGTTTCAACGTAACTGATTGAATTTTTCTGTTTTTAAGCTCAATGTTGTGCTATTGAAGGAATTTGGCTTAATTTATTTAGCAAAATAAATAAAAAATATTAAATATCTTATTAAATATCCTTTTGTAAGAATATAGCAAAATAAATAAAATACATTGAGCAGATTTATTTAATTTGAGAGAGAACTTGGTTTGTTCTGTCACAAAATCTGTAAGAATGACTATAGACATTTTAATAAAATATGGATTAGTTTGATCAAGGTTTATGGTTTGATGTTGATTCCAAAACATTACAAACATTCATGCACAAAATGAAATTCAAACGAACAGATTTTTACAAGAAGTAAAATTTGTATTCAACTGTATATAAAAATGTGGAAATCAAACATTAAAAAAAATCAGTTTTACTGGCATTTAAATTACTTTAAAATAAACTTCTTACTATTTCATAATTTTAGGACCGTGAGTTTGTCATACTTCAATTAATAAAACTAGCTACAATAACAACTTAAAATATTTCTTAAAAAGACTCTTTAGTATATTAGAGTAGTTGTATCACTCAATATTTATCGTACAATGCCCAAGGTTGACAATTTTTATGACAAAAATATGTATTCAATTATTAATTTTTAATTGCAAAGCGTTCCTTTATTTTTTTTTTTCATAATAAAAGGTATAACAAGCGAATAAGTTTAAGAAAAATCTGTGAAATGGAAATTTTTTTTAATGTATGTATTTATCAATTTTTTTTATTTATGCTAAACAATTTTTTTTATAAAATATCCAAAAATGAGTCATGTAAAAATAATTATCAAATTATATAAAAATTATTTTCAATATGATGAATTACTAATGAACAATTATTTTATTTAAGAACTATACTTCTCACTTATTATAAATATTCGATGCACAGTTCTTTAAACTAAGCATTCGACGAAATTTCTTTTAAGAAAGGCATTATTATGAATAAAGATTTCAATAAACCACATTTAAATTAATGGTTTATTAAAGTCATCAACACTGAAAAGATTATAACTCAAGAATTGAAGTGTTGATCTAATGAAAGTATACGTTAACACAAAACATCCACGTAAAATAAGCTCAGGTATTTTCCTAGTTTAATACCAAACACGTATTATTTATCATAACATTAAAGTAAAGGTGTTCCCACATTGTTTATAGAAACATTTAAACTTTTCAAAGCGCGTACGTTGAAATTTCTGCAACCATTAATCTCCAGTGTGTGCGCAAGCTCAAATTTTCTTCACGTGCAGGAACTGGCAGCTGGTTTGCAGTCAGGGTAATTAGATTCCTTTGCTATAGTGAATAACTGGCATGCCTGTGAATTTTCAGTTTTCCTAAATTTTGACAGCACCCAGATACCTAAAAGCTATGATTCGGGAATAACGGTTAGGTAGGCCGGGTGTCAGGAAGCTCATGCATGATTCCAGAGCTCCCCTCCGCGTGATGCATCATCTTTCAAATGATGATGTAATCACGGGGTGTTTTGGAATCTGATAATGATAGTCCATTTCATCTCGAATAGAGGGTTACTATTCGGCGGAAGAATTGTATTTAAAGTTAAATTATATGGATTATTTTCCTAGATTTAGTTTCGTGACGAATCCATTGAATTCAGGTTATAATTGCAACAAAATAGGAAATTTAGCGTTTTCCAGCGAATATAATATTAATGAATATCATTATTAGAATAACATTATTTTGATGTGGGTTGAATATTATATATATATATATATATATACAGTGGCACAAACGAATGAAGATACACCTTACTTTTACTTTATAAAAGCTACTTTCAATTGAAATAACACATTAACTAAAAGTGCAAACGTAATTTTGTTCTTAGACATAACAAAAAGTTTAATTATCATTAAAATTAAATAAAAATCAATGACAAAATTCTAAAAGAAAAATTTTCAGAAGCATTTCAAATAAACATAAGCAAATTTATACCTCAAAAAATTGAGGATACACCAATGAAATTTTTGTTTAATTAGCACTAAATTTTTATTCTGCTTGCTACTATAATTATCTAAGTTTGGGCAATGTTATTTTAAACTTTTTGGACTGTTATTTTTGTTTTTTGTGCAAATTTAAATGGAAAAGGGCTCCTCGGAGAGAGACCAGTGTTGAGGAAAATGTTTTTGTTTTTAACAATTAAAATGTTTTGCTTGCAGAAAGATAAACTTGTTAAATTTTAAATGCTCTAAGCACATGAAATTATCTCTATTAAATTCGTCGTGAAATTTCATTCCTAAAAATTCCAGGCACGAAAAAAAAAGTTATACGCTAAATTGTATTCTATCATAACATGTTATTTTCATTGCAACAGAATGTAAAAGCTGTCTTAAATATTTAATGCTTTGCAGATATTGCTGAAAATATTGCTTTGAAAATAAAGTACTGTCCTTTTAGAAACTTAAATCCAACATGTACACCAAATGTGTAGGCTTTTCTATAATGAAAATATCTTCGCAAATTTTCTGTCTACTACTTAAAACATTGCATTATTTCACTTACTTAGAATTTTGATAGTTGATTCCTAACTTAATAGCAAGTATATCGCCAGTTTTATCTTCTTGACTCATTTCGAACAGGTATTATTTATACTTTGGATCAATGATTCTCAAACGTTGTGCCGCGGTAGTTTTGTGTGCTGCCTAATTATTATAGTGCAAAACCAAATTTTAGAAATGTATACAGTAAATATTATATTATTATATGTTTATAAAAATATTATATTTATTATGAGTTTTTTAGTACAAGTTAAGTTTATTTAAATCTAAGAAAAATATACTCTATATTTGTATATTATACCATATTTACACTTTAAATAAGTGAAATATTTGCTCCATGTGAAGAAATTTCAGAAGATTCCAGTATCTACTGATGCGATTTTCTGCATCTTATTTGGGTATATTCGGATTTTCAATATTGACCAACACAAAAACAAAAATAAGATTAAGCTTGTTAGAAGAACATACGATATTAACATTGTCATTTTTACTACATATATAAATGAAATTATCAAAATCATTAAATTCAAATTTCCCATTAAATATATCCTTAATAAAGCATTGTAATTATTCCCTTAGTAAAAGTACTGTTTATTTAGAGAATAACGTTAATAATGTAACGTTTTTGCTGTACATTTTATATTATTTTTTTAGATTCAAAATTATTATCATAAATTATTTTACACAATGTGTGCATTATAAGAAAGTAAACAACTTCTAAATTTATCTTTTTATTTCCATGCTATCAAATTTTGTAATCGTTAAATTTGTGCCAAGATGAAAAAAGGTTGAGTATCAATGCTTCAGATTTCAAATTTAAGATTAAATTTCCTCGTCGGTCTTAAATGTTCGTAATAATTTGTAATCTATTGCAAGTTACAGTTCCTTAAAAAATTAGCTCTTTTGTGTAAAACATGACTAATAATCAATCCACAAAAAACATATTTAAATTTATGCAACTTCTTCAAGAGTAACATTTTACATATTAATATTATCTTTTACCATAACTCTAAACTTAATCATTTCAAATGAAACTTTAATATCATTTTTTTACAACTAAACAAAGCTTTCAATCTAGAGATGTATAGGTAGGTATAATTAATTTTTAATAGCTCCAACTTGATGAATTAGGCGAAGTCAATTGTTGCAGGTGGATATATAATTTTAAGATTTTATAAATAACCTGATATTAAACATGTTAAAATAAATGAAATGAGGAGAATATCTCATTCATATGAAACCAATGTCTCATGGTTTTGTTATGATAAAAGTATTGCACTTAAGAATTTGTAACGAAAAAGACCGAAACAGAAATATCGCAATTATGTGATGTCAGACATTTTGACAATTAAAAGAAAGAACTGGAAATCGAGAATAAGCTAAAGGTAACTGAAAGATCTTTAAAGAGAAGCCTACAAGTGCTTGTATTATTAATTATGATGATAAGGGCATTACAACCTAGTTGTGAAAAACATAATAATAGCTAATAAGTAATCGAATAATTTGTATATCCGTTTCAATAAATAAAATACAATATTATTTTGAAACAATATCATGAAGCTAAAGACAATAAAACTTAGATGTCAGATATTTTTTACATGTATGTACATAAATTTCCATCAGAAATTCCGAAAAAGGATTCTGTAGAAATAAGACATTATAACATGGCTAATTGATTTTAAAAAAAGTTAAATCTGATAATGAAAGTTAAATATATAAGAAAAGATTAATCTGATCAAAAAATAGTTCACCTTGCTCCGGCAGAAATTCACCGTTTACTTTAATTATAAGGTTTTGAGCACGGCTATTTAAAAAAAAAATATCAAATCGTAGAGTAATCATAATAGAGTCTGTTTGTATTTTTATTGCGCCTAAATGACGCCACTTTTCAGTATATGTAATTGTTTTATTTTTCTCTTACCGTTTTCGTAAATAATTCGTTGGTCTTTGTTTTGTAGGGAACACATTTCGTATTTTATTTCGCATTAAACTTTAACTTTCAATATTTCACTACATATTGTTTCCACTCATTTTTATGGTACTACGCGTAATCATTCGTGACTCTCGGAGTTATTATATGTATGTATATATATTATGACTCTCGGATGTTATTTAGTCAACACTCGGAGTTATATGGATTTTGGTTTGAAAAATAGAAATGTCTAAAAATGCATAAAACGAAAGTCTTTTTTCCGATTCCATTCATTCTAAATAGAAGCTTCACTTTTATTTAGAATAGATTCTAAATATTCTAAACAGAAAATTTAAATGAAAGCGCGTAAAATTTTATAATTATGGATCTTAAGATACTTTTAATTAAGAAAAGAACTACTAAAGGAATTTAACAAGTTTAAGAAATAAATTTAATCTTGAAATTATCAAATCAAATGAAGCAAAATTTGAGTTATTTAAAAAGAACTCAGTCACTTTAACTAATGAGATATCAAGTATTTTCGATGATCTATATATTGTATGTGAAGGAAAAGATATTGAATATGCATTGGATAATTTTTAATACTTCAAAATAATTTTGATGAGCTTTATTTGATTGTAGAACTCAGAATTCGTTACAGTGCTACTCGCAACGATACAAATTTAAGTTTATCGACTGACACTAAGACAAAATTTATGGGTGAAAGATTACCTCAATTATCTTTGCCGACATTTAATAGTAATGTAAGAAGAATGGCTTCCATTTTTGGATTTATATAAGGTTAATATTGATTCTAAGAATAATTTGATGCTCAGATGCTCAAAAACTTCAATATTTAAAAATATTTTGTAAATCCGATGTTCTTAAAATTATTCATGCAATCCTTATTACAAAAAGATGATAGATGGATTCATTTTCATAAGAAATTAAGTTTATTCAGAAGTTTAAAGACTCCTAGATTTTTTATTGTCGAACATTTTCATAAAATAGAGCTGCAAGTGTTTTGTGGCTCATTTGAAAAAGCTTATTGCGCAGCTATTATGTTATGTGCTATTCAAATAAAGGAAATAAAATATTACTGTAGGCTAAAAGTACAGTCTCTACCTCGCTCAGAATAATCCTCTACTTTACTTTTAGCGAATTTGATAAAATCAGTATAATGAAATATTTAAACATTCCAGATAGTGACTGTTTTTGCTTAATCAGATTCTACTATCACTTTACATGGGATCTCTTCTGTATCACAACGATGGCTTCAATCTGTGGCTAATAGAATATTAAAATTTCAAGTTCAAATTCCTGATGTGAAATGGAGTCATGTTGGCGGAAAAACTAACCCTGCTGATTATGCTACAAGAAAACTGCAACCTAATTAATTGAATGTGATCATTAGTTTCATGGATTACTTTGGTTACTAAATTTTAATATAGAATCTTTACTTCGTGAAATTAAAAAAATCAGTTTGGAAAATCCTAACTTAATTAGGAAATAGAGAAAAAGTTGTGTAAACTTTATTAAAATCGGAGATGATTAATTACTTATGAAGTTTTCTTCTTAGTTAAAATTGTGTCACATAGTTTCTTATTCTAAGATTTGCTAATAATTGTCTAAAAATTTATCTTAAATATGCAAGATTTTTATGTAATGAAGAATTGAATGAAGCTATGTGTACTGTATTAAAAATAGTCCAGTATTCTGCATTTTCCAATGAATTTTTATGCTTGGAAAAAATTAAAGTTTGAAAGTCAAACAGTTGAATGCTTTCTTTGAGTCCACTCTTAGAAATTAAATTATTCCTGTTGCAAGATGTTTAAAGATTTCACATCTATCAGAAGACAAAAAAGCATCCAACTATGCCTGAAAAAAATTACATTACTAAGCTAATAATTAGACATAATCATAAAAGTTTTTCTCCCACTGCTCTTGCACTTCTGCTTTCTTTAATCCAACAAGGATTCTAGCTCATTGCTGCTATAACAAAGATTATAACATTAATAAAACAATGTGTTATTTATTGTTAACATCGTGCCCAAGCTTTCAAACAAATTTTCTTCTACATGCTAGCAGATCCTTCAGCATGTTTAGTTGTACCTTCTAAAGCAGGAGTGACCAAGACGTCGACCGTGCTCGACTGGTAGACCGCGAAGACATTTTAGGTAGTCTACGAGACCATCCCGATAATGACCTCGGATATTAACAATTTAATTTATGATTTATGACATAGAATCATTGAATTATTTAAAATAAAAATTTACTACAGTCTAAGCTTTAAAACCTGAAACAAACTGTGCAAAGATTTACGATTTAAAGATTTATGATTAAAGGTTTACGATTTAAAACCTAAAACGGACATGATGAGTGCGAGTAAAGCATTCAAAAAAACTATAGAAAGATATGCACCTCAACTAAGAAAACATGAATTGAGAAACTTCAAAAGCATGGAGGAAGAGTGCATCCATAATCCAAACCGAGACTTAGAAGATTTCGTTTAATACTTTCTTGTTTTGTTTGAAGAATTTGAAAGAAGATTCGCTGACTTAATTAAGTTGAAAGAAATACTCAATTTTATGATATTTCCATTTAATGAAATTGTAAACATTAATGGAGTATCTGAAAAAATAGAACATTTAATAGATATCACATCAGTCACGGACGAGGAAGAAATTATTAAATTAAGATGCGATATATTTCTTAAACCCAGAGCATATTTAGCAATACTGATTTTTGGAAATTAATTTCTGAGGAAACGTTTCCAAATATTTACAAATTCATTTTGTATTTGAAATCATACTTTGGATCGAGGTATCTTTGCGAATTTGCTTTTTCAACCATGAACAAAAAACAAACATGGGTCGCATTTAACAGATGAACATTTAATTTCGTGTTTATGCATTGCAATAAGCTGGTACCAGCCACAATATGAAAAATTTGTCGCAGATATACAGTTCCTAATTTCAACTAAACGAAATGAATAGGTTGGTCAGTTTTTGATGTATGAATACTTTGATTATTTGCATGATTAAATTTTTATTTTGTAAATATTAATTTTTTATTTAGAAAAATTATATAATTTACTATATTTTCTTGTTACCGAAAATAAATATGTACGTTAATTTAGCTGTCATTGGTAGACCGCCTTGAATGATGTATAACAAAGAAAGGAAACCCAAAAGAATTATTTGTTTAACGAACTTCAAAGGTGCCAGCAAAGAAATTCTCCAAGCATTTTTTTTTTATGTGTGTGTGTCAGAGCAGTTTCGGTTTCAGAAAATTTCAAATGACATTTCATTCTTCTAGCTGCACTTTATTTTGAAGGTCTATGTCAATCAGCACTCACGTACATGAAGTATCATCTTCAAAGAGTTAATGGTGCTGCCTTGTTGAGTTATGCAGAATTCATCACCTTAATAATTCAGAATGAGGTTTGCTTGAATTCAAGACCTCTTGTTCTACTGTCAGACAACTCAACCAACTTATCTGTCTCATTCCTGGTCATTTTCTGATTTGCGCTGTTTTCATCGCAGTTCTGGAGGAAAATCATCCAGAACAATCAAAATCTCCCAAGACCACTGTAAAATTGGACAATTGATCCTTCAGCCTTTTTTGAAATGTTGGAAGCAAAAATATTTATCGCATTACATTAGCAGTAAAAGTGGAAACATCCCAGGAAAATTTATTATTCAATGAATTGGTTTTAATCAAGGAAGAAAACATCTTTCCTTTACATATTTAGTTAGGAAGAAAAAGTGGTGGACATTTTGTCATTTCACGATGAAATTAAAAGACATTTTGATAAGCTTTGGCTTTCACCTGTGAATCATTACTGAACTATCATTTAGAACATTACTTTAATAATTTTAATCATTATTTTCATTTTATTAACCATTATTATTAATCATTATTTTCATTGAATTATCAACATTTCATGTAGTACTTCAGATTTGTAACTGTATTGAAACCCTAGATTGCTTCAAAAAGCAAGGGAGGTATGTTTTATTGCTCCTAGATGGCGCCACATGTAAGTTTAATTTATTCTAATTTTCTCTAACCGATTTTGTAAGTGGCATTTTATTCGTTAGCCTTTGTTTCGTAAATAATGTATCTTGTATTCTACTTCACATTTAATTTTAACTCTAAACAACTCTCTCACATTTTGCTTTAGTGCATATATATTATATGCATATTCAGTGTAAGATTCAGTGCATATTCAGTGAGAGTTATAATTACTAAGGTGTTTCAAAAGTATAGGATTTTAGTGTAGAAACGGGTAATTCTGGGTTTGATAAAAAAAATTCACGATAAATATAGGCAACAAAATATAATTTCTGGTAACTTTGGTATTTTCAAAGTTTTTACTGAGGTAATTTTAGGTCTGCTCTCATTCTTGGCATCAGAAAAATCACCGAAAAGTCAAAGAATACTCGTATGTAAGCTTTTACTAAGTATTGAAGAAATACTTCATTTATTTTATGAGTTGACTTAATTAGAAATAATAGCTGAGGTGTAAATAGCATATTAAGAATATCTGTTAATATTCAACTTTTTTATTTTAATTTTCAACCGTTATGACACAAGATAACTTTTAGTCATAGACATATGTAATCTTGTGTCCATGAACACAAAGCAGATAAATAAAGAAAGCATTTTTTCGAATAATATCAAAGGAAATCAAAATTAGGATTTTTCTAGTCAAAATTTTTGTATTTATTAATATTTAAAAAAATATATAAATTATTAATTCCATATTTCAACAGAAAGAAATATTGAATTAATAAAAATAACTAGAAGTTTCGTTTAGTCATATATTACGTTTGACAGAAATATTTTATAAGTATTTATAAACAATTTTATAACTTTATTTTATTCTTGTTTAAAGCAGTTTCTCTTTTCGCTTCAGATTATAAAGCTATACAATTCCATTGACTTCATGCATAAAAATCCTCAATAAAATTAGAGAAACTACTTATTTTATCTTTATTTTTCTTAAAATTTTCGTATTTAGAATCAGTATAATTTTCATCAATTTAGTGAAATTCATTAAATATTTAATAAAATTATAAAATATTTTATTTTGTACTTAAAATTTTCGTGAAGTTTAAAATAAAAACATTATTCTATACAAAATATTTTGAAATAAAAACATTTTATATAGAAACTAACTTTTCAAATTTTTAAGTTTTGAACGGTTCTCAGAAACTAATTCTTAAGAATTTAGCTATCAAAATTAATCTAAGTGAATTTATAAAACTTCGGTTTTATTCCAATTATTAATATACCTTAAATGAGATTCAAAATTTAAAATTAAATTGAAGTATTTTGAAGCTTATGTACTTGTTAATTTATAAAAAAAATAATATTTTTAGTCAAAATTATATTTTTAAAAAAGGAAGTTTTATATGTTGTAATGGATTATTATACTCACTTTTATTATTAGAGTTATAATCATATTACCAAGTAATAAAATATAGTTTATAGGAAAGAAAATAAATTTATACTTGAATTTATTTCTACAAAATTTTATTAATTTTGTAATGCATATAAATTTATTAATGCCTGAAATGATGAAAATTTCTCACAACTAATATCATGAACTGCTTATTAGCTTATTTATGGAGTTTGTTGCATTACAATAACACTTGATGTAAACGTATGAGTTGTTGAAATTACACGATTTACCCATTTTTAGGTACAAACTTAATATTAGTTGCTTAGAAAATAAACTATATAAAATTTAACAGAAATCAATTGAAAATCTGATATTATTTTTGATTAATATTAGTTCAGATTGATAAAATATTGAAAATTATTTTAGAAATAAACTGAAATTGATTTATTATCAGTTATTATAAAAATGTCACATTGCTATTACATTTCTATTTCCATGAAGTTAAATAAAACATATATTACCATATATAATTATAAAAGTTTGAAAGTCAATTTTACATGGAAAACACATTATTTGTGAACGTATTTACTTTGATTTGCTTGAATAATTAGTTTTATGATGCGCATTCATTTTATGGGGGTCTTACTATGGGCATTTAATCAACATCATAGAGTCAAATCATACAATTAAATTACGAATGGACATCGATTTACAATTATATTCCACGATTGCATTCGCAGTCTAAGCTTTCATGGAAGTAGCACACTAACGAATTGATTAAACATTTACATCAAATCTAGAATTCCATGAATTCGTCATAAGGCTTATAACCTCATGTTTCCATCGTCTCGTTTTACTGTAATGAGAATCACCATTCTAATTGATCGTTTCCGATGATTCTTAGAGAAAGACATTGTATCCACTCTCATAAAACTTTAAATTAAAACATAATTTCCTTCAAAACAGCCCTTCATTGTTTATCAGATGAAAATTTAATTAATTCTTCCACTTGTGACACTTTCAGATGGTAATGAATATGCTAAAAACATGAATACGCAATCTCACCAAAAAAAGTTGAGTTTGGTTATTTGAATTTATATCATCACGCTGTTGTGTGAGCTATTGATATATGCTGTAAGATTGCATTACGCATTCACCCCAATGCGCATGCTCGAAGGCGAAAACTGAATGCTTAATTACCAATGTAAAGAGTGAAGCGTACACGGTGCAGCATTCTTCTCATTAACAATTTAGCGGAGGAATTTACAATCGTTCGTTCAATTAAACAGGCCCCCGCGCAAGGATCAAATGTAGCAGAATGAATCCGATTATTAGTTTTAATTAATGCGATAACTTTGTGACAAGATTAATGGCGAGGATATGTTTTAATTAACTTAATCTTTCTCTTGTCGTGACCGAGAAACGCAGACAGTTTCTGGAGGATGAAAGATTTCTCTTAACTTCTTTTTGGGAATATACTTTGTTTTGTTAGGGATCGAAATGGAATAATAAAACGCTACCAGTAAAGCCATTGATTAAATATGAATGTTTAGAAATCAAGCGATATATTGTTGAACTTTTCCTCACCATTGTTAATTTTGAATTACTGTAGTGATTTGAAATTATTTTCTTCAGTCATCGTAATTTCCAGTCGATATGTGGCATCAGCATAAATCATTCTGAATTGTTCACTGGATTCTTTTCTTTTTATAGAAGATGCTCTATATTTATTTACGAATATTTGACATTATATTTGTTTTTTGCTAAATAATGGCTGAAACAGGCTTCCATTAAATTTGAGTAAACTGCTTTAAAAATCTAAAATTTCAACAGAAACTCTGTATTAATTTAAATTACGTCTGAAACTCCAGTGACGATAACAGATCCAATATCTTGTCATATGTTCATGATAGAGGGCATATCATCCAAGAAAACAGATATTATAATAATAACAGCTTATAATAATAATTTAGAAAAATCCTTAAATCCTTATTTTTCTTTGTCAGTAAAAATATTTAAAAAAATTCTGATTTGCAGTAGAATCAAAACACTTCAAATCTGTTCTACCATGCTTTTACATATACTTTAGAGCAAAATCATTTTATTGAAAATGTTATTTAAAAATCATTGATTTTTTTATAATATTATAGAACTATTCATTTTACAATCTACAGTAGAATATTTTAATTTTTTTTTAAACAGCCGTGAACTTATCAGTGTACATGTTACATGAATAACCTTTTAAATTATACATTATTTTTTATAGAAATAACGTAACTTTTGCAGAATTATGCAATGACTGGCATAATAACATACAAAAGAAAAAAATCTTTACATTAAGAAATATTAATTAATATTTAACGTTTGACTTACGTCTTGTATGAAATAAGAACTATTTTGTCTTGAAAATTCTTTAAAATACCATTTTTGATTTTTTATAAAATGAATACATGATATCGGTAATCAGTAAAACTATTAACATTGAAGTAATCATCTCATAAAAAAACATATTTTTTACAATTAACTTTATAGTAAAGTACTTTACCCAGAATCTCCATTTTTTTTTTTTTTTTTTTTTTGGTTTTACTTTAATAATTCTTGCAAATCATAGTTTAGATAAATGAAGTTAAATTTATCTTATTTTTAATTAATTTTTATTACATATGAATTCCAAAAAAAACTATAAGAAGTAATTTAAGTTTATATTATATAAATAAAAAATTTTTTTGTAAGAGGCAACGGGTCAAGCAGTGATTTCTGAAAAAAAAGAAAGAAAATTCGAAGTTTATGAATAAGATTTCATTAAATTACAAAACTGTTTAGAACTAATTTTACAAATTAATTAAAAAAAATGTATAAAATTATTTTACCGAAAAACTAGAATAGTTATTTAGGTAGAAATATTTTAAAAAATATTTTCGCAACTGAAACAAAAATGTATTGATCATTATTCATGTGAAAATCAATACTTAAGAAACAGTTCTAACTAAATTATTATATTCATATTATTAAACAAAAGAATTTGTAAGGATCATTTCATTAAGAAACACGATATTTTTTCCAAAACAGTTCATTGTTCTATATAACAACTAACGAATATCTGGATAATTTTAATATTCATATATTTGTAAAACATGTAAATTATGTAACTCTGAATATGTAATTTGAATTTCAACCAAATGATATCCAAAAAAAATAGGATCAAATTTTCAATTCCTAATTTTTAAAAGTAAATGAAATATGTTACTTTCAAGCTTTATTTAAGAAACACGATTTTTAGAAAAAAAAAAATCTAAAATCTAAGCAAAAAAAGTAACTTTGGAAAGAAATGAGAAAAATATTTTAAGCAATAAAAATACAGCAATTAGGTAGCTATTCTGATAAAATTCTACATTTTTCTCATAAATTTACAAATAAGCGAATAGGATCAATTTGCATAATATTCAGCAAGAATTTTTTTCCCATCCTAACGCTTATTTGCATTCCAAACGAAATTCGAGTCATTAAAACTTATTTTATCGTCTGCCGTCATTATTGAAAATAAAAACACACAAAAGTAATCGGATCGAATGACTTTCATTACTTAAGACCCGTTTAATCGTTTGCTTGTTTCGTATCAGAAAATCCATTAGTTTTCATATTCAAGTGAGTCGCGGAAATTACAAGCCGATTGGCAACGAAAGAAAATATTTTAAAAAGAAACAAAACATTAAGACATGTTCTTTGACACATGGATTGGAGTTCTGAATACAATGAGGCTTTAACAATTTAATTGCTTGGCTGAAAAAGACTCAGGCAATTAAATAGAAAGATTTATAAATATGTTTCGCTGCTTGCATAATATAAGCTTTTTTTTTCAAAACTTTTGAGTTTATTTGTAGTTGTTTAAAGGAAGAATTTTACATTTGTTTACAGTTAAAATATACACAATTAATAATAATACGTAAGACGCGTACCACAATTGGTTGATATTAAATTAATTTATCCTAAACACACACACTAAATATGACAAATATGTATTCTAAAAACCTGATTGGTTTATGACAATTGCAAATTTTTGCAGCTTTGTCAAACACGATGCATTTATATATTTATATTAAATAAAGAAAAATGTTTACTCTAATTTATATTATTCCGTACTCTAATGTATTTATTTCTCTATTTTCATTTTAAAATTTAATAATTTTTTTTTCATTTATATATATCCTTGTATTATCATTATTTTGTTCAAGGTTTATTAATTTTATTAAATAGAAAGTAATTTGATATAGAATATGTTTAAAAATTTAAAATAACTGAATTTTTTCAGAAACATTTTTAATATTTCATTACAAAAAATTATACTTGATATCATTATCTTTTCAGTAACTTAAATTAATTTATGAAACATTTAACTCGTCATAAATTATTTATAAGCATGTATGAACTGAATACATAAAAATATTATTCATCTTAATGATACAAATATTATGTAATAACTGCTACATTATGCAATATTATGTATGAACTGAATACATAAAAATATTATTCATATAACATAAATGATACAAATATTATGTAATAACTGCTTAATATGATATAAAAAATGTTTAATATCATTTGTTTGAATTGAGTAGAAAGTGCGTAGTAAAGCTTTGTTTTTTAAAAAAGTTGTAAATAATATAGTTAGTACTAATACAACTTTGTTTCAAATAATACAGAAACTACGTTAGATAATTGTTTGATTAAAGCTGTGATTCGATTTGATTTGCTATTATTTATTAATAAATGGTATGGGATAATAAACGCAATGATGTATAGAAATTTACAATATGAAACATTGCACGTTAATATTCAATTGTTTTCTTAAATTTTTTAAGGCAAACGAATGGACTTTAAAAATGCCTATACAAGCTTAACATCTGAAAAACAGATCTTTAATTTTATAATAAATTTACAGAAAAGGACTGTCATGACTGATATTTATAATATATAAAATCATTTTATTTTGTCTCAATCATGAAAGATTAATAATTCCTTATGTTAAATACCCTACACCTTTTTCAAACAAATCACACAGAACAGAATTTTAAGGAAATTGTCTAAAATGAAAATGTAGAGATTTAGAACAAGAATTCCTTACGGTGTCCAAGTAAATACCAAAAAAGAGTTGAGAGAGAGAGATGCATAAAAATTTCGATATAGTATTTCACAAATAACTCTTGAAATTATGGTGATTTTATACTTAAAACTTAATTTATATGAATGTAATATTAAATAATAAGATTAGTTTTAACGTATAGAGATACATATTTCAATAGACAAAATTAAACACTGTATCCCGAATGCTGACATGGGTCTTTTTAGACAATTTGCATTAAGCCCACCCAACATCTAAACTAAAATTGAACTTTCGTGTTATTATATTCTGCTGTGCGCATGGGATCGTGTTTATATTTTTAAATCAAAAGTAAAGTAGATTGTAAAATTAAAAAAAGATAAACCTAATTAACTTTTTTCTAATTTTTATATCACCTTTACGTGTTTAGTGTAAGCATAAAATAATTAACATAATATTATCGAATGCTGCCTTTAAGTGCTTTAAATTATTAGCACGATAATACGTGATATGTATCAGAGACAAAACTCAGTTCTTTTTAAGAAAATCCTTCGCTTAATAGCGGTCAATTTGTTATTTAATTTGCATGAATATATTCTTCTCTAAGAAAATATACCTGATCTCTAATATTTCATCTACTAGGTGGTGTATTATGCTCGTCTCACATGACTTAATAGCATGATTACCACCACTTGACAAATAGTTGGAATTATCCTAAAATTGCTTTTAAGAATAGAGCAATGGAAAAAAGATAATTATTTTATTATATTTAAACTTTTTGTAGCACTTCACTTGCATAAATTTCAGATAACTTTCCTAAATGTGCAAACAAAATATGAAACTTCAGTACTTGTAGCTCTTCTCTTCAAAGGAAGCAATCAATTTTGTAAATAGCTATTATGGCAAATGAATTTAATTCTTTAATGAATACATTCTTTTTACGATATAAATTATTTTCTAATACGACATTATATGTTAAGTCCTAACGTTCATATAATGTCGTAACGTTTCATATAATACGTTTCATTCGGAGATATTTTATGTCTAAAATTAAACACCATTTTTTTAAGACTAGAATCAATACTTCATCAATAAATATTGAAATACTTTTGTTTCTGCGTTTTGCACAATGTTGTACTCTTTTAAAAATCTTATTCACATTATAATAAAAAATTGCAAAAAAAATGTATGTTTTGAGTCACACACATTTTTCATACAATGATATCTTCAATATAAAATTAATTTAAAAATAAATCATATTTTCAAGAATTGACTTAAATAATTCATTAATAAAAAAACTTGCTACTACATTTGAAACATATCAATTATTCTGCAGATTTTTCTTCTTAAAATGTATTACTTTATTGGCAAATTAATATACTTCATCAAACATATTTTTATACGAAATTCTAATTCTCAAATTCTGAATTCATGTTTTCAAAAGAAGAATTAATAAGTCATCTGCATATAAACAAATTAACTTGCTAGTGCATTTTGTAAAAATTATGTCTGTTTCTATATTTTTATTTTCCTTCGCAATACAACTTTACATATAAATGTATTTTATTTTTAAAGTGACAAATGTTTCAAAAATCAAATTTATAATCTATCTTCTAATAACAAGCTACTTTTCTGTGACGATCAACTCAATAATATGTCTTTCAACATTCTTCATCGTAATTCAATTTTGCTTGTAGTCCAAATTTATATGAAGGGAGAATATACTTTTTCTTTGGAATTTTATAAATAATATAGAATTAAAGAACAGGCTAAGAGATAAATTAGTTATATTTTTTATATTTTCAAATGAATTAACTGTTGTTTTTGGTACAATAGTGTATTTTCGGCATTTTTATTGGGGATTAAAACTAGTTTTTACTATATTCTATATTTCTCAATGAATATATTATTTATACACTGGTTAAGCCATTTTAAAGTATAATAATAATCATAAAAATTCAAAGCAAAATAATTATAAAATACCATAATTTTTCAGTAAAACACGGCTACGTGAAGCAGATTCAGGAATTAGTAACTTGTGTAGGATATCTTTCATTTGTTTGCGAATTGATGTTACATTTTTTATTTATAGCTTATTCAAATTTATGTTACATCATTTCTCTACTTTATTTATTTAGGAAAATTTCTGCAATCTTAAATAATTGCGTATAAATGAATTCTGTTAAAAGTAGCAATATTTATTCTTGTGTAAATAAACTTAATT
>JAPDSC010145790.1:0-17292 GCA_026290005.1 Latrodectus geometricus
TTTTTTTTTTTTTTTTTTTTTTTTTTTTTTTTTTAAGGTTCTTTCAATTTTTTTACTTTATATTACAATGTTTCGTCTGGTTTCAACAGGAACTTTAAAAACTTCGATATAAAGAATATTTTATATTATGGACAGTTTTTATTTAGATGACTAATATATGATTGCAAAGCCCAGTGGTGTATGAAGTGGTAATGCTTTGTGCTTCCACAGCACAAGTCTGAAGTTCAATCTACAGGCCAGACAAGGCCAACCCTGCCTTTGTTTTGTGATAAACTGACCACCTAACAGGAATATAAACTTCAAACAGCAGGGTTCTAAGTCAAGAAAATAGTACATGCATTGACCCTGAGTGGCTGTTTTCTCACTTAATTTTTTGACAATATATGAATGCAACATATTCTTGAAATTTTCTAAATAAAATTTTCTTTGTATAAATTTCCTAAAATTGAAAAATCTATATCATTATATATATATATCTAAAAAATATTTTAACTGAAAATCCACTGCTTTATTGTTATATGATTTAAGACCCAGTTTTACAATACAACAAAAATCTTAATACTATTGACGTCATTGGTAAACAATTCATATATTAATTCATTTCTTCAACAAGATCATTTTAAAACATTTCTCAACAGCTATATATGTTTTAATAAACAATAAAAATTTCTTTCTGCAGAAGTTTTTCAACTGTTGAAGCATTTGCAATTGTATTAAGCTTAAGTAAATACAATTTGTAGTCAGTAAGACATATTTATTAACATAATTTGAAGTCAGTTAGGCTTGTCAGATTTCTGAAACATATAATTAGCACAAAAAGAATACTTTCCCTTTCCAGCATAGTGGGTATTAATGGGCAAAGACCTTGATGAGTTTTTAAAGTTTGAGAGTAGATTATGAGTTATGAAAATAAATGATTAGGAATTTAAACTAGAAATAATATATGCAATTGTAAATAACAAATACATAAATTTAAATATTTTATTTCTAACACATTAATATTTATGAGTTACTTAAGTAAGAAAAAACACCTGAATATGAGGAATAAAAATTTGAGCAATATTTACATGGACTAATCATTGGCCAAGACTATTTAAAAAGTCTTTTTTGATTTTAACCTTGTAAAAATCTTCCCAAACTAATATGTTAACTAATACTTCATCAAACCCTAAGCAGTTCACACCTTGTTCTAAGAAAATATTCTTTACTGGTACTGATGCCCTAAGTAACCATAAGGCATACTCAACATTCTTGATAAGATTAGGAGTTATTATGATATTATCTTTAAACTGACCAATTTTTTTTTTTTTTTTTTTTTACCTGAAATAATCATATCTATGGTAGTCTTTTCTTGCTTCCACTATTCCCAATTTGACTGCAAATACTCCTTAGCAAGCACAAATTTGCACACAGTCACAGTTGGAGAGACAAGATGTTCAATCTGATCATTTACTGCTAATCACATCAAGTGTTTATTTTGATAGGATTGAACACTGTTAGCAGAAGAACAAAATACCATACGGAACAATTTTGATATACCCCCCCCCAAAAATTAAGCGCCAAATCTGGCACTCCCTACGAACTTTTTAGGGTTGCTGTTTCTAATTTTGGTGTTACCAATTTAGGTTTTTTTAGCTTTTAGGTTTTTGCTGTAGCCAAATTTAGTATTTTCTTGTATTTTGTACTGTTTTCTGAGTTTTTTTTTTTAAAGTTTTTTATGTATTATTTGTATTTAGCGAGAATCCATCTTGGCGAGTAAAAAAAGGCGCCAAAAAGAGGTATTATGGTTGGTGAGGGAAAAAAAGTCGCCAAATTTCCAATTTGGGGGGGAGGTATATCAAAGTAGTTTCAACCATACATATAAATGTTTTTATCAATAAATTAAAATTCACAACAAATAGCAAAATTGTCCAGAGATATCTGAAGATGATCACATGTACTTTAGTTTATTCCTTTTCTGGAAATTAGAGGTCTTATTGTTCATTAATGAGCAGCCCAACAAGGTACTTTTACGAACATTTTTAGGAGTTTAATATCTCAAATCCAGTTAAAATTTCATTGAATAAAATTTATGATGTGCTACTATATTTCCATGGTGCAGGCAAAGAAGTTTCTAAATGATGCTATTAGTCAACAAAATGGATGCCCAGTGACATACCGGAATACACAGGTTTGAGGTTCAATCGTTGGGCTGGGCAGAGTTGACTAAGCCTTTTATCCCTTCAATCGATTGATAAAACTGAGTACCAAGCATGTTTGGGAACTAAATACTGGGAGTTTGCATCATGATGATCACTTAACCAGGACATATACAACACACCTTAGAGTCATCAGTTAAGTAAACAGATATGAGCATTTAGGCTTGGTTCCCTGATTGGTTGCCCTACCATTATTCATTATTAATCATCAAATGCTCTTTTTTCAAAGTGTTTTTAAAATTTTTGCAAAAATTTGTTAAAACAGTTATGCTTTTAACATGAAATTTACAACAATTGCTTATTTTTATTAATCTGTATCTTGTTATCAAAAACATTAGTTTATTATAACTTTTACAAGCAAAGGGAAATAGTATTGAAAATTTTATTTCAAGATGAAACGAACTTTAAGCATTTTATATTACTTCGAATCAGTAGATTGACTAAATTGAAAAACACACAAGTTTCATTATAATTAAGCATTAACAACAAAGAACTTGGAACAACTGAACACAAGTTTATTTATTGTCAGAAGTGTTGTAAAAAAGTTCAACGAGATAGGATCCCCGTTAGAAGTGGACGGCCTGGAATATTTTCTGCAAGGGAGAAAAGTAGCAGTATCAAAGAGGTTAAGAAAAATCTCAAAATAAGTGCACCCCAGTTAGCCAAAGATGTTGCTAATACTTCGCATAAAACTTTTAGTGTAGACTATACAGAATGTTTTACATGAAGAAAGTTATTATGGAAGGACAGCTAGAAAGAAATCTTTCATTTTGGAAAGGAACAGAAGAAAAAGATTAGATTTTGCAAAATCTCATGTTAATTTAGCAGATGAGGGAACTACTTTGACTTTACCCCCCAAATCGGAAATTTGGCGACTTTTTTCTTCCCTCACCAACCATTATACCTGTTTTTGCGCCTTTTTTACTCGCCATGATGGATTCTCGCTAAATACAAATAATTAATACATTTAAAATCTTTAAAAAAAAAACTCAGAAAATGGTACAAAATACAAGAGAAAACCAAATTTGGCAATAGCAAAAAACTAAAAGCTGAAAAAATCTAAATTGGTAACAAAAAAATAAGAAACAGCAACCCTAAAATGTCTGTAGGGAGTGCCAGATTTGGCGCTTAATTTTTGGGGGGTATATCAAAGTTGTTCCCAGATGAGTTTTGGAACACAGTTATTTTTTTCGACGAATCGAAGTTTAACATTTTTGGGAGTAATGGCTGACAAGATGTGTGGAGAAAGCTAAACACTGAACTGAAAAAACAACATTTAACACTGACTGTGAAACAAGGTGGAGGGAGCGTCTTAGTTTGGGGCTGTATGGCAGCAAATGGAGTTGGTAAACTGTGCTTCATTAATGGTATTACGACAGCACATATGCACATCGATATATTGCACCATAATTTGCAATCCAGTGCCCAATAACTTGGCTTAGGAACATCATTTGTGTTTGAACAAGACAATGAACCTAAGCATACAGCGAACCTCACCCGGGAGTGATTACAATATTACTCTCCATGCCAGTTAAAGACACCTCCATAATCGAAGGACATAAATCCAATTGAGAATTTATGGCACAAATCGGACGTAGAACTAAGGAAACAAAAAATTTCATGTAAAGACGAACTTAATCGTATACTCCTGCAAGAATGGCACAAAATTCCCAATAATACAAACGAAACTTCGGTTTCCTCTATGAAAAATAGATTACAAGCTGTTATAAATGCAAAAGGTATACATACAAAGTAATAAACATATCCTGATTTTGCTCTTACATTTTACTTATTATTTTGCCGGTGAAAATGCACTTTAGGTCCCCTACTCTGCCAACTTGACGAAAGTGTGCTGTGGGTCCCGTACTTGGCGGGTTTTCAAAAACGCTGTTGCCATGGCGATAATGGAATACGATTTTCAACGGTTCTAACCTAATTAGCAATTAATGAAAATGACCGATTTTTCAAACTGAAACTAATTAACGACCAATGAAAATACTAAAAGAAAAAAAACCAATTAATGGGCATGCGCAAAAAAGCGCAAATTATTTCCTCCGGAGGTTGCCATAAAGAGCTCATTAGGTATAAAAACGTCTGGTTTACCACGCTTGGTGCATTCATCGCCAAGTTGGCAGAGTAGGGGACCTAAAGCACAGATTAACGGAAAGTTTCTTTAGATTTGTTTGTTTATTAGCTCCTGTGTTCGTTATGTCCAGTTAAAATTGTCAAGCATTTCCTTTATTAGCTAATTTGATCTATTAAGGCAAATGCCAATACTTTTTTTACCCACTGTATAAAAATAAATGTAAACAATAACTTTTCACAAGAAGTATTTGTACTCACCTTGCAATCCCTTAAAAAACATTGAATGAGTTTCCCTAATAGCAAGATTGTCCAGCAAGACTAATGTTTGCCCATCGCAATATACACTGCAAAATGCCGACAGAAAAATAAGTAGAAATTGTACGATTTTATGCATTTTTTCTATTGCAGATCAATTTGATATATTTAGAATTTAAATGAAATCTAATTCAGTGAAACTATATATACTCTTCTTTTAGAAATCAAAATCACATCATATCACGTAAATTATGATAAGTTTAGCTTTGTTACCATTAGCAATATTAAATTTAAAAATAATTGAAAACGATAACAAAAATCTATATGACGTGTAGAAGCAGAAAACCGGTTTGATAACGATTAATCATTCGATAATTTCATAAAGCAAAATAGGAAAACATAGCTTTTCCATATTTTAAAAATATTTTTTCAAGAAAATCATTCAACTTAGAAAATAATTTTTTATTTCACTCGATAGATTCACTTATAATCCGTATTTTATGTAAATGAATATATATGAAAAAACTACCATAGGTATGAGATTTCTTAACCATATCAGAATTAGTTTTTAATTTTGGGCATTTCAAAAAAGAAATCCTTTTCATGTCCAAAAGTAGAGGATTGAAGCAGAAGGTGCTCTTCTTTTGAAGGTCTATGTACAATAAATTATTATCAACTATTTAGTAGTCTGTTTCTCCGTTAGTGTGGTGCGGTGATACTTGCCTGTTCAGGCGTTACTCCCGTTACATAACTATAAGTTAAAAATAGAGATGTTGACCGTGTTTGCAGCACATTTGAAAGGTAAAAATAAACCGACGGAAACGTATCGCTATAAACCTAAACTAAAATTATTGCATCAATTAGTTTTGTTTTTTGTCTTCAGTTACCGTATTCTATGTAAATGACAATTAATGAGTAATTTTGTGAATGTGAACAATTATTCTTCCTTCTCATTATTGTAGTCTTATGTGCACTTTTAAGTTTCCTTAAAGACAACTCTTATAAATCAGTATATAATTAGATTCTCTGGAGTTAATGCAGTATATAAATAAATACCGTTTATATCTGTCGGAATTATATTGTCAGATTTAATCTCGTAGTTTTTACCTATTCTTCTGGGTTTTATCCCTACTAGATGTCCAATTTTATACGTTATAAATTGTATAATAAAACGTTCAATATTTGAATATCATAAGATTGAAAATTAACCGTTCGTAAAGAACGCCGTTAAAATTTCATTAAATCTGTGTATTCAGTTTAATACAATATGCTATATGGATAAAATTCAACTTAATTCAATAAGCTATTATGTAAAGTGTTTCCAAAATACTTTTGAAATTAGTTTGTTAAATTTAAATTCAATATCTGCAAGAAAAATTACCAAAAACGTATTATGTCAAAATTTTCCAATAATAATATATTTGTTTATTATAATCAAATGAAAATATTCACGATTAAGATTTAATTAATATTCGAATAATTTCAAAATGAGTTCAATTGAAGAAGCAGAGTGTATTGAGGAAAAGTTGCCAAAATGTGATGTTTGTGATAAAGCATTTAAAAATAAAAGATCTCTCTGGCGACATAAACTTATTCATAAGCCAAAAGGTGATGAAAAACCCTTTCAATGTGAAATTTGTCTTAAATGCTTTAGACTGAAACACTATCTTGCAAGGCATTGTTTAATTCATACTGATGAAAAAAAATATTATTGTGAAGAATGCGACAAAAAATTTGCATCCCGAAATGGCTGGCGTGTGCATAAATTTAATCATATGGGTCTTAAACTCTATAGTTGTGATGTTTGCAATAAACGTTTTTCTCAAAAAAGTAATCTTCACTCTCATTACCTTGTGCACACTGGTGAAAAGCCTTATATTTGTAAGCATTGTGGCAAAGGATTTAGCACTGGATTTAAAATGAGAGAACACAGCTATATTCATGAAGGAATTCATCCTTATATTTGTGAAATTTGTAATAAAAGCTTCTCGACAAAAAACAATTTAAAAGCACATCGCCTCATCCACACTGGTGAAAAGCCCTTTGTGTGTGAAGTTTGTGGCATGTCATTTCATCAACGAAGTAATATGAAGCAGCATCTAACTGCCCATTCAAAAGAAAAAAATTATGTTTGTAAGGAATGCAACAAAAGTTTCCAAACTCGTAATGGTTTGATTTATCATAGTGTTAGGCACACACAGGGAAGTACATTAACTTGTGAAGAATGTAATAAGAGCTTTGCATCAAGAGTAACGTTCAGAAGGCATATTCGAGCACATAGTGAAATAAAGCAGGAATATTCATGTGAATTTTGTCATAAAACTTATACTTTAAAACATCACCTTAAAAGACATTATAGGGTTCACACTGGTGAAAAGCCTTTCTTGTGTAACATATGCGGAAAAGACTTTGTTACAAATTATATCTTACAAAAACATAAATGCTTAAAAAAAGAATTCAAAAATTCTATTACATAGATTATTAGCTATATCAATTTTGTTTCAAATATGCCATGTTATTTATGTATTTATAAAAATTAAAAGAAATATATATTATTTATATGATTTTAACATATTATATATGCCCATCAAAATAGCAATCTTGCAGTTTTGAATTGTTCAAATGATCAAAAGGAGAACAATTTTAATTCATTTACATTGTAATATTTAATTGGTAAAAATAAAGAGGGTGTTCACACATTTTTGTTACGATTTTGTAAAAATAAATATAAGAATTTTATTCTTTTATATGTTCAGTCTGATAGCCACTTTTTTTTTTGGTTTTCAAGATAAAAGATTTTTAAAACATCAAGGCTGATATAGTTCAATTCCTTCACAATCTACCAGAATCTATTTAATGCTTTAGGTTGTCAACTATAAAGAGATTTTCCTTCCTTTCTCTAAACAAACTTGTTAATTTTTCTTTTTTTGTTGCATTCAGATAAATATATTCAAATTTCATCAATTGTAACTAAATATTTACATTTTTTACCTGCTAAGTAATTGTCATACAACAATTTGCATAGTCTTATGCTGAGAAACATCTTTTGACATTCAGCAAAAAATATCCTGTTTTTTCTTTGATTAGCTTTAAATAGGACTTATGATTTTGTTCACAATTCCTAAAGAGATATTTATAGATTTTGTGATAATTCTTTGGATAGCAGGATTTTTTTTAAAAAATGCGATTTTAGATTTAATAAGAGGTGTTTGTACATTTGTTGGGTATGCATTCTTTGCCTTTTTTCAAATCACATATAAATTTTGATGTTTCTTTCTTTTCATATTAATTGTCACATATTTATGTATAGTAATATTAAAACCATAATTTTCATATATTTTTTTTAATAACTAAATAAGTATTTCTCTTCAGATAGCACAAAAGCATAGCCTTTAATCCATTGTTTGTTAGTAATATTTAAAAGCAAATAGCATTTTTAATGCTGCAGACAATAATTAAGTCCTATTACAATTTGATGCCAATCACTATTTTATTTTTAATATATAACTTTAAGGATAAATTCAAAAAACATTACAAAAATGTGAACACTTTTTTTATGTAAATTCTCTACCATTTATTCTTATATCATTTTTATTGCAAGTCATAATAATTCTGTCTATCAGTATGGTAAATAAAAATATTTACTTGAAAGATTTATATTGATATAAAATTCAAGATTAAAACTATTAAGCTTTCAAGATGGATATTATGGAAACTTTTATGTTTAAATTTTAAACAATTGCAATATTTTTAATACTAATAACTTTTTTATGCTCTTGCCTTAAAAAATCATTTATATTATTTTGTACAAAGTTCCTTCAGAGGAATTTGGTGCAGCTTGTCCTTTTTGGACCTTGTGCTACAAAACCCAAACAACATTCAGATGAATTTAACATACTGATTTGTATTGTATAAGCTCAAATAATTTATATCATTTAGTTTATTTTGAAAAATAGTTGCTGTATAAAATTTGCAGTGACATATTTAGTTCTTATGTAAAAGTACTTTAATTAAATATTTCATTCTAGAAACTTGTCCACTTTTTTTTGAAAAATTATTTTGCATCTGTGGAACTTCTCTGAATTTGCAATAAATTGCATAAAAAGTGCCTAAGTTGTCATTTAAAATTTTTCAGAAAAACATTTCTTCAGGATTATTGTATTGAGAATAAATAAACATAGCTTAAGTTATAATCATTAGAAAATGTTTAAATTATTGAGAAATTTTTAAAATCATGTGTCAATCACAAATATTATGTGTTCTGAATGAATAGCCTTGTATGATTTGAAATTAAATATTGGTCATTTTCATTTAAATTTAACAATACGCTTTTTACTGTCATTTCTTTCCTTTTTTATTCTATTAATAATTTATCTTAAAATATTTTCTAACTTCTATGTTAAATTAGAAATCACAAATCATTTTGATGGGAAAATGCATTGACATTGAATAACCTTGTAAGATTCTCCAAATAAAGTTTATCTCGCTTATTTTAATACTTCTTAAATGTTTGATTGCCAAATTCTAGTTTTTAAATTTGTTTTTACATTTTTATTAATATGTATGAAACAAGTTTTGCTTGAAAAATGCAAAACTTGTTTCATATATATATATATTCATTGTAATCGATTCATTACTTCTTATTGATGCCTCAGCAATTCTTTAGCTCAATATACAAGATTGGATTCCTAGTTGACACCCAGAAATTCTTCTGAAGCAGCAATACGAGCATCACTAACTCCTGGATCATTTTTTTAAGAAAGAAAATTGTTTATTTATAAAATTTTTTAGTTTGCAATAAACATGATTTTAATTCAAAGAACTGTGCTTACATTTCTTTTATCCTCAAGAACATAATTAATAATGAAAGTTGATAGTTTAATTTTCTAAATAAAATAAATTATTCATAAGTTAAGAGTGAATAAGTTTGAGGTTTTAAAGTTTTGACTTTATTTTAATTGAATCTTGAAATTCTTTATATATATATATATATATACTTTTAATACACCAGTATGTTCAGTTTTCTTTGCATGTTATTTAGTGCATATATATATTGGGTTAAAATGTAAGATTAATAATTTTTATATTTAAAATATAGTTTAGTAAATTTTGAGCCATGTTTTCTATTTGATTACATTTGCTTCAAATTATTAAAAAGATTTTATTTATTGAGTTTTATTTTGACCTTGCACAGTAACACTATTTAGTTTTGTTTTTTAAAGTTAATCATTTAAAAATTAAAAAAAAAATTTAAAAATTAAAAGCAGTTATTGATTGCTCAGTTAATTAAGATTGTTATTCATATTATTGATTTAATGGAAATGCATGAAATTATTTAATTAGTCATTGTTCAGTTGAATAAATTATTATAAAACTGTTGTTTATATTTATTGATTTAATGTGAATGAGTGACTTAATTTGATTATGATTTACTTTATTTTAAAGTATATGCATTCAATAAATTTTTCTAACTAATAATTTTATGGGGCTTATTTTAAATAGAGAAATGAGATATGAATATTCGGTATTATTAAATTTAAATGGGTGAAAAAATTGGAAATTACTAAATTCCCAAAGTTGTTTACTGAAGTAATTTTGTAATATATTGAATATTTAATACTTTTAATTGTTCCATAAATGATAGGATTTACAATACGAAATATAGTGTACAATCAATTTTGTACATTTTATGATGGAGAGGATTAATTCAAAGCAAAAATTTAAAAAGCCCCATGACCTCATAATTTTGATTTTTTAATATATATATATATATGTATTCCATTGTATTATTCTTATCATACTAAGATATTATAAAATTAAGCAGTTACTAATTGTTTAAATTACCTCACCATAGTAAAAATTCATGGACATCAATATAAAAATCCTGACGTTTTATATTTTCAGAAAATATTTTAAATGTTTGATATGCTAAATGAATGGGAGAAAAGATTTAAACAGTAGTGTTATAAAAAATGAAAAATTAGTATAATGATAGATTTATATTTGAATAATTCTTAAACTTTATTTTTATTCAATTATATCCATATCTATATTTGATTTTTTAAAAACCAGATAAATGTTTTTGAGAGTTTATGGTAATATTAATCTAATTTTGAGATAAAAAATTCAATTTTGATTATGGAAGCTTCTCTTTCCTTTACAATGAAATTTTTTTTGTGAAAAACCATCCTTTATCATAAAGTCATGCTGATGAAATGGGGAAAAAATGCATTATAGAAATCAGCCCTTTTCTAGAAAATATTTAAATTTAAATATTAAGGCAATAAATATTTTGAAACTCATTTAAAAAGAAGCTTTTCTTTTATATATCTTGCTTTCTTGAAACTATGAGGATGTGTTTGAATATAGTCAACCTTAATATTACAGTTTTTTTTTTTTTTTTTTTTTTTTTTTTTTTTTTAAACTACTTTATGATAGAATTTCCAAACTCATATCTTCAAAATGCTCTTTTTTATTTTGACATTATCAGTCTTACTATGCAGAGTTGCAATTTTCCACATTAATAATTGTAGGACACTGTATAATTATTATGTGTTCATCAATTCATATTTATTATTCAGTATCAAAAAGGGTTGATTTCTCAGTGCCACATAAATAATTTTAAATAAAATCATAAACTAAATTGTAAAATTCCTAATTAAAGAAATTTTGTCAATAAGAATGAATAAATGATTGCAATTCTCTAACACTCTGTGATTATTTTCATATTTTTACATTGAGTATGTATTAATGTATGTATGTATACTTCCTAGTAATTTGTAATTAAGATTAATCAGAATCAAAAGTAAGAAAACCAAGAATTAGTGGAAATAAATTATAAGATGTAATTGAATTGTAAAATAATAAGACCATCACTTTATTTGTGCATCCTTGTTTGATGCTACTCTATTACTGCTACAATTTTTTTAAAATCATAATTATGTATGCATACTAAACTGGTAATGATACAATATATATTAGAATATACTTAAACAGAAGTTTGTAGTATAGCATTTAAGTAGAAATAAAAAAAAAATTAATAGACTTAATCTTTTATATTTTTAGTGTATTACTGATAACAAAAATTTGTCTGAACAATAAATTTATAAAAATTTTAGTCTGAAACAATTAAAATAATTTGATAAAATTTAATTTCAATAGAATAAAATTATTTTTGGATATGTGTGAAGATAATCTGATTTCTTCCTTTATATTGATGCTTCAAATATATATATATTTACAAAAAAACAGAAATAATTTATCAGTATTTTTATTTTAACAACAAACTAAACATGCTGACATATTTTACAAGCAATTGACATAAAAATGACAAAAGTTTAACATCCTTGCAATTTTGAAAAAACTTTTTTAAACTTTATTTTAATGCAATTAGGAATAGCACCATGTCAGAAATATTAAATTTCAGTTACATGATATCTCATAGGTTTTTTTTTATAATTTAAGGGATTGTACACACATAAGTTATGAAAAGATAAAAAAACATACTTAAAAGAATCATTTATATGAAATATTTATCCTAAGTTCTCGTGAATAATTTATTAAAATATATTATCAAAATTTATACACACCTCTAATATACATTTTTACTGTCATGAGAATAAAAATGAGAAATAAAATACTTTATTTTAATTACAGAAAATAATAGGAACATAAAATAAATATAAAATTTTATTTATAAATTTTCATACTATTGTAAATATTAAGAAGACATTAAATTGTAAGATTTTTAATTTTAACCAATCCATGCGATAAGTAATAATTAAATTAACACAAGATGAAATAAAACAAATTTTATGCTTAAAAAAGCTTATTATAATTTTAAAAAAAGCAGAATTATTTGTCAGAAATCAACAGTGGAAATATAAAGACACCCAATTTCACATGCTAGCACTGCATTTATTACAATATCTACATCATTATAGTGAAAATAAATACCACATATTTAAAGCTGCATTTCTTCTTAATATTCTACACTATATAGTTCAAATGCTTCATGGATCATATTGCAGGTATTGTTCACTAAAAGTTTCCAATTCACTGTACAAATAATCAGCTTTATTCCTAAAATACACAATTTAAGTTAATTTGTAAAAAATAAATAAATAAAAAATGCTTTTTATTGAAAAAAATGATTTTGATAATATTTTCTTATCAGTAAATATTTAAAGTACTTGATAAGATAAAATATACAAATTAGTACAATTAATTATTCATTATTTTAAGAAAAATTTGTAGATAAGCAATATCTCTATTTTTTTTATTTTATAATTATAATTACAAATTATAATGAAAATATTGTTTTTAAACTACATATTATATTTAAAAATATAACATTCAATAACTTCATTGCATATATAAAATTTATTTTATATATGCAATGTTTTTTGGATTATTAACTATAAAAATTTTTATTGTTTTATGCAAAGACAATGCACTTTAGTCTTCAAAATGTAATGTGGAGTTCCTTAATTAAAACTTTCCTTACTTTAAACGTAAAATTATAATAATGTTTTTGGCATAAGACAAAAACTTTTATATGCATTTATTAAAAATATAGCACAGAAAATATCCTTAATTTTATTTAATATAATACTTAACAAATAATATTCTAACATATATGCTGTGTTGACTGTATTATAATATACATAAATATATATCCACCCACATTAAAAAATAAAATCCCAATTATAAATTTTTCCATATTTATAATGTTCAAGTAAGAGCAGCTGTTTCTAAGATTGGAGCAAAATTTAATTCTTCTAATATAAATCAAGACAAAAAAATTAATGTGAAAGAATGTAAACAAAATTTGTATTACTATACCTGCCAATCTTCAGATAAAAATTTAAGAGACTTCAATAAAAGAAGAAAATTTATATAAAACATACTTTTAGAATATGTGCATTTAAAGTCTCAAAATTTGTTACTAAGTATCTTTTAATAATTTAAAATTTTTCATTTTTAAAATCATGTAATGATGGCGATTTTTTTTTGGGGGGAAAGCTATGTAGACCTAATAGACAATGTAAGAATATATATAAATAAGTGCTACTTCAATTGAGTGGAAAAAGTATTTCATAATACAATTAAAAATTATTGATTATCTTAGGAGACCATTGTGCTGCCACAAATGATATACTAGCAGAACGTCAAATTTAACATTTTTATGTTATTGTATTTAATCTCATTATTCAAAAGTTGTCCTCATTGAGAGTAAATTAGAAATTATCATTAAAGAAACATTCCTCCAATCAGAAACAATTCATCTTAATTATGAGTATCATTATTACAGAAATCACCAATAGTGAGATATTGGAATGTCAAAAACAGTTACCAGGATTGTTTTTTGCTATTAAAACAAAACCTCAACTAATCACCTCTGCATAGTATATTTTGATACCACTGAGTACCAACAACTTGGAAACAAACTTCAAATTAATAGAACTGCTATTAGTTCTGATGTAACTACATTTATCCCACCTTTTTTTATATTGATTGTTTTGTATGAGTATTAATGTTTTCTTGTATATAACTAATTTAAACAATGATGTATGATGGTTTACTGTCCCTTATTTCAGTTACTAATTTTAACAGCATGCACCTATAATATTGCTGTATCCAATATGCAATCCATCTGCGTATTTAATCTCTATAAAGCCTATGATCTCTATTATCCATTAAGCTACCAGAGAGAAAAAGAAACCAGAATAATTCTTTGTAGAAGATATCCAGTAGTGATAACTACCATCAAAAATATATTTATATAGTTTACAATTAATAATTTGATTTCTGATGATTGTTTATTTAAATATCAACAAAATTCTTAATGGTTATTTTTTTGATTAAAAAAAAAAAAAAAAAAAAAAAAAAAAAAAACAACTTGTAATCCCAGAACTATCTAGAATAAATCTAAAGTTTGGCATGATTTAATAGAAAAAAATTAATATTCAAAAATAAAAAAAACCTATAATTCCATAAATTTTACAAGTAATAGAAGTATTTTTTCAAAAGTAATAGAAGTACTTGTGCTTAAGTAAATAAGGAAAATCTACAGTAAACTTAAACATTTATATTTACTAAACAACTGTACAAATTTGTTACTGTAAAAACAACTATGTTACTGTAAAAGATAATTATTCTCTTGCAATACTTCAATGCTGAATGTTTCTGACCCTTGTGCAACCAGAATTAAAGGGAAAATGTTAACAGGATTAGCAGTATCATAAAGTAATGTATGATTTTGATTGATTACTGATGTTTATTTAACAATTTAATTGGTTTGGTGGAGTTCATACAAAAACTTTTTTTCACTGAGTACAAGATTATATTAAATTATTCCCAAATTTCAATGAAGTATTATAAAATTATGTACAAAACATTTATTAATTTTCAACTAGTTTGCAACTTACAAATTTTTTATATGCACTTTTTAACTAACATATATTTTTATAATACGCAAAATTAAAACCAAACAAATTGTAAACAAGATATTCATTACAAGCTGATTAGCAATTTACATGGTTTTAATCTTTTTTAATATAAAAAGGATTTCATATATTGATGTGTAAGTTGGTAAACATTTGTTGGTTAAATTATAAAATTAATATTTAATTGGATTAAATTTAAATACAACCATAAAATCTAAGATAGCTTAACATTAGCAATTTATTTTTAAACATAATTTCCAATAAATTTAATAATGAAATAGATGCTTGCAAAGAGTGTTTGAACATAAATTTAAAATTCTGCTTCATTATAAAGATAATGCATTAAGTTACTTACAGTAATTCAGCTCTGCAAACATCATAAGCAGCAAAAATTAAAAAATTTATGTCCAAGTTTACAACACACTTAGTATGTAAATCTTGATATATAATTAAAAGCTTACTCACCTTAAAGTTCGGGATGCAACACTAGATTCATCTAATTTTTGAGTATCATGATCTAACAGTCCAATTTCATTTTGCATATCAGAAATAACATCATCAACTAAATGACACAGTCGAGCAAAAGTACTGGATAATTCTCTGTATTTAAAAAATAAATTGTTAAAGAAGGCAAAAAAATTTAATTATTGTTATTTATGCAAAATTAAATATTCAGTATTGATTCAAATAATTAAAACTGTATATAGCTTTATTAAGATGAAATAGTAATTTGTAAGCACAGAAAATTACAATCAAATTATATATTTATTGCATCAATTATCTGAAATGCATTATAATGATTGCTATATATTTATTGTAATATGTTACAGAGACATTTATTTATATTTTTAATAATAATATAAAAAATAAAATTTATGAGATCGATACATTAAGTTTCCAAAAGTATTAATTAATTTGTAAAGAGAAAGAAATATAGTAAAAACAATTTACTAAAAATTTAGATTGCAACAATAAATTTTTACAGCTAATTACAACAGTAAAATAAATCCTCAAGGGAGATATCAATAAGGTAATAAAATAAAAACAATAATCTATTATATATTTTACAAAAAAATTGAATAAATCATTATTTTCTTAAATGCCTAAAATGAATATACTCTATAATGAGAAATTATAAAACCTAATATATTTTTCAACATACACGGCAAACATTTTATTTGAATATTTAACACAAGTAGGAAAATAAATAAGATATTTGAAGCAATTTATCATACAATTTTTTATGAATATTAAGTCTAATGTAAATGGCCCATGAACATTCATGTTTATTTGAAATAACAGTGTCAATGGTCCATGAATTTAATGAAATTTTTATAAATTTATTTTTTTTTAAATAAATAATAATAATAATAAAATAAAACACTTATTACCTAATAAAAATATTTACTTAAGACTTTTTTTAATTTAAATATTGACTGTACCTACTAAATATAAATCTTGCCAACAGAAAATACATAATATTTTTTCAAATGTTAAATTCCCATTAAATTATCCATCATAATTATTAGCATAAGGGCACATATTATAAAAAAACTTACTGCTGAACTTGATGACTACAGTTTGCACTAGTAAGATCAACAATAAGCCTCAATTTTCTAGTTGTGTGATTAACATATTGTTTCTTAAATGTTCTTTCCTTAGCTTTATTTGTCCATGTCAGTCTTTCATATGCATAGAGTAATCCATAGATGCCAAAAGTTGCGAGGATGACACGCCAACCAACTGTTTTTATTAACTAAATACAAAGAAGTAATGATATAAATAAAAATACTGTGAAAGCATTTAGAAAAAATATAATTCTTTCAAAAAATTTTTGGAAGGGCTTTTGATGAAACAAAGTTGAATACTCACAAATCCACCAACTGCTAAAATTCCAACAGCTGTCTGGGATGTGGGTGAAGAAAAAGCCAGCTTTTGGAGCAGGAGGAGGTATTCGGGTGAGGGAGTAGAGATTCTGACTTCATTACTAGGAGTTTGTGGTGTGCTAGGTACTGGCCAAGGAACCTATTAATTGAAATAAAAATGGTCAAATTTTATAAAATTTTAAATTAATTATTAATGTTACATATAAATACTAAATTAAATATAAATACTAAAATAAAATAATAAATGATATGAAAACTATAACTAATAAATTTCACACAAGCATATTCAAAACAATTTGAATAGGATTAAAAAAAGGTGCATAATGTTAAGAAAAATATTGATATTTCATGAGTATATCTTGAACACATAATATATATATAGATATTGATTATTTATTTATTGTAATCAATGTAAAAATA
>JAPDSC010145801.1:943-15612 GCA_026290005.1 Latrodectus geometricus
TTTTTTTTTTTGGTACTGGAGTACCAGATTAGAACACAGTCCTATAGCAACAATACGCAGTTTTTAAAACCGAATCGATGTTCCAATTGGACCCGATGCGAAAACCATTTGCATACTCTTCACTAAATTCGAGCAGATTTGCAGCGTGGATGATGATCGAAAAGAAATAGTTAGGGCTATGCAAACAAGGAAAGAGTGGCGCAAGAGGACCCTGGACTGTACCAACGGCTATCAGGTACATGTCCTCTCGTCACCGAGCTAGAGCAAAAAACACTTCCAGTGATCCCAGGAGCTCCCCCCCCCCCGGAGAACCGTAACCTGACAATTTTATTGTTATTTATTAAATACGGTGGGGCATTAAAACCTACAGTGGATTACACTGTGTCATAGTTCATGTATTTAATAATGTTGTATAAAAAAAGAACAAAAATACTAAACTACAAAATAACTAAAAAGTAACAATACAGAAAACACTTTGTAAAACAAAACTAAGTGAGTATAATACAGACCATTTTGAAAGTCCTCATTAAAAAATGATTTTGATTGGTTAAAAGTCTGATTCTGTGTCTGTAGCTTCATTATTAGCAATTTGTTTTGAGAAATGGCATAGTGAAAGGTCTTTATTCATTAGGAAGTTAGCTTAGTTTATTAAGGGCCTATGCAAACAGTAGGGACTCCCGAAAATGCAGCCAAAGTTTGTGGAATTATTCAGCAAAACCCTAAAAAAAAAGCATCCAAAGAATTGTATCAGAGGCAGCATTTAAGTGCATAAACACACAAAAAACATTAAGAGGTGTTTCCATACAAAATACAAAGTCTTTAGGCTGTACCGATGAAAGCTGTGAGACAAAAGGTTAACTTTGCGAATCAGATTCTCACAATGATCGACAACAAAGGATTTAATGCGGGCCGTATATGGTTCACAGATGAAGTCTGTTTCCACTAGAATGGTGCTGTAAATAAACGAAACTGTAGATTTTGGGGTTCCGAAAATTCTCATTTGTGTGAAAAAAAAAACCACTGCATTCGCCTAAAGTTTACTGCACAGGCTGCGTTACAGGCCAGAGGCATTATTGTTGGTCATGCATTAAATAAAGATTTTTTTGAAAGTAAGTTGCTGATGAAAATATTAAGAAATTCAAATTTAAAAACATCAAACATTTTTATGTTAAGTTTAATGTATGTATGAAATTTTGTTATATATTGTTTGTACACTATTAGGTAGCTTTTATATCCAAAAATGACCCACAGATCATAAATGAAGTTATTATAAGTCAATTTACGAATACACAGAAAAGGATGTCTAAATTCAGAATTTTAGATATTCTGTAAAAGTTCATAAACCAGAATTGACATCAAATAGAAAATGGGAAAATACCTTTAATAAAATCTAAGTTAAGGGAATTCTCAAAATCTACATGTGCATCTTGCACAATGCCAAGCAACGAGAAATGGAGACAGCAGCTGGCATCTGGAAGCAGGGGAATGAATACATCTAACTTGATGATTCTGTAGCTTTTATATTAGCTGCTAAAATACGATTTGCATGACGCAGAGAAAAGGACGAATTTTATTGGTCAGCTATTGAGCCAAACCACTGAGCAGAATGTAAAATTAGCATCTTGCTGAAGAAGAGAAACATACCCGCAAATTGACTGGAGATCGCTATGCAACACAAAACTATGATATAACTAAAACAACATGTCATCCTTTTTGTGTTTACAAATTCGGGTTATAAATTGAAATTTAACATATTTCACATAAATGAATAATGGAGAAACAGGTGGTTTGAAACAATTTAAATTGCATCAAAAACATTAATAAATCAAGAATAAGTTGAAAGAAGTTATTGTTTTAATTGAAGTAAGTAAATTGAAATTCCGTTTTGGAAATGAGAAATTAAAATAAACATAATATTTAGTTTAAACTTTTATAGATTTGGAATTTAAGTTAAGAAAATGTTAAAACCACCAACAATTACTAATGAATGTTACATTACAATATAATTATCATAATTTGTCAGCACACAACTAGCATTGGAGTATAAATCAAAAATGGATTGGTTAATGCAAGATGGGGCTCGAGTGTATCAATCAGATAAAGTTTTTCACTTTCTTCAAGAATACTTTAGGAACAGAGTAATTGCATTAGAATATCCAAAATTCATTGAGGGCAATAGATTGGCCTTTGTATTCTCCCAATCTGACTCCCTCCACAAGGGGTTTACTTTCTTTAAGTAAACACGGGTATCACCATCTCGAGGTACCCCAGTGATCTGTCCTCTTCTTTCTTTTCTCCTCTCCTTCTACTTTTTTCCTTTTCTCCCTCGTTGTGGTTGCCTCTTACGAGGTTGAGGGCTCCCCTAGAGTAGCTATTGCCGCTCTGTTGCTATTAGCTTCTCTTGGGGACTAAATAACCTATGTGTTTGCCGTGCGTGGAGACCCGTGTCCCTGGAAAGGAGGATCCTGGTAATTGAGGCCCCCAGAGACCAATACATTGCTTTGGCCTCTGCTTCAGGTAAACGGAAAGTGTGCTGTGGTCCTCAGCAGATCAACCGGCTTTATGGATCAAGCGAACGGTACATCTGCTGGATGACTCGTTAAGGGTGAAGGCCATCACAGGGATGTACTGTGAGCGTATAGGACTTGGCTAGCACTGGTGCAGCTGGTCTGGTCCCGAAATTTTATAAAAATATTATGGAAAATAGGAAATTATCTTTTCTCCCACGGGAGCATATTATAGATAAATCAAAATGTAAATATTTTATAGTGAAAAGAAAAGTGGGTTCATTTGAAAAAGTGTCCCCTTTTCTTATTCGAAAAGGAATATTGGGTTTTGCAGGTGAAGTAAAGAGTATCCGAAAACTACGATCAGGTGACTTGTTAATTGAGGTTGCTAATTCTACTCAAGCATCTAAGATAAGTAACATGCAACTGATGGCAAATATAGAGGTGACACTCCTGCCTAATGGAAATTTGAACTTTTCACGTGGAGTGATTTCTGCAAGGAATTTGTTGAACACGTCGACGGATGACATTCTTGACAACTTGAAAAATCAAAAGGTCTGTGGAGTTGAACGTATTAGAGTCAGAAGAGTTACCTCTCGCTGCTCTAAAGCTGGAGTAGGCTACGCAGCCGCGGCAAAAAAGATCACCAGAACAATTTGCACACAAACTGAAATTGATATTACCTCCCTCTCCTAAATTACCCGTTTCATAATGAATGCAAAAACCAAAATTATTAAAATCTCCGAATTTTAAAACAGCTTCAACATTAAAATCGAAGGCATTTAAGGCTTTCAAATTAAAATTTTAAAAAGAGGGTTCTCTTAGACCCTCTTTATCCACATGTAAAGCCTTATCCTTGGAGGCTGACGCTGTTTCTCTACATCCCTCAAATGATGACATACTGTTCGAGGAGATGTCAGATGGCATGTTTTCCAGCTCCGGGAGAAGAGCTCTTCAAATTAAACAATTAACTTCCTTTGTTTCATGGAACTGCAATGGTTTGCATTCCCATTTTGATGACATCAAGTCTATAATAACAGCTTATAACCCCGCATGTGTAGCACTTCAGGAAACTTTCCTGAAGTCCTCCATTAACATTTCTAAGTGTCGGTTCAGCTGCTTTAGAAAAGACTGGTTACGAAGGTGCAGTACCTGGTGGTGTTTGTATATTAACATTTAATGACTTCCCCAGCACTGTCCATCCATTAAATACTACTCTACAGGCTGTAGCTGTGACAATTCCCACAACTTGCTTGATTACAGTCAGTAGTTTATATTTGCCACCACATGATGTCATCCACCAAGACGAACTAAATACGTTAGTTGATCAGGTGCCTACACCATTTTTGTTAGTAGGTGACTTTAACGGCCATAATTCTTTGTGGGGAAGTAGTGATATGAATTCTTGCGGTCGTCAGATAGAGCAGTTTATTTCTGATAACTGTCTCTGTCTGATAAATACCGACGAGAAAACATATTTACACACACCCACAAGAACTTTCCATTCTCTCGATCTCGCCATTTGTACTCCATCACTCCGGCCATTGTTAAATTTAACAGTAGGAAATGATCTGCATAACAGCGATCATCTTCCTCTTGTCATCTCCCAGACTGGAGGTAGTAGTGTAGGTCAATGTCTACCTACTTACGCTTACTACTTCAGCTCTGACAAGTTGCTTATGTAAGACTCTCGAAACGTATGGTCAATGCCCATCTCGTATGTCTTAGAAAAGAGTAACTGTATTCATATTAATCAGAGTGGCTTCCGTAAAGGAAGATCCACTCTCGATAATATTACATACTTGGAAACGCAGATCCGCAATATCTTTGTGCGGAGAAATCTTCTCGTCTCCATTTTCTTCGACATAGAGAAGGCTTATGACCGTACGTGGCGTTATGGAATTCTTCGTATGATTTCTGATTTTGGCTTTCGAGGTAATCTGCCGATATTCCCCCAGAATTTTTTACGCTCTCGTGATTTTAAAGTCCGTAATGGATCAATTTTTTCAAATACTTTTAATCTTCCAATACTTTTAATCAATGGGTGTTCCTTAGAGTTCAATTTTAAGTGTCACACTTTTTAACTTATTCATTAGTAACATCCTTCATTCATACAAGGAACATTGTTTGTTGACGACTTGCAGATATCATGTCAGGGGTCTAATATGCGATTAATTGAGAGAAATAGTATGGCCATTTTCAGCACACCATGCAGTAAATAAATTAACTGCATGGTGTGCTGAAAATGGCCATATTATTTCTCCTGGCAAGAGTTGTTGTGTCCACATTTGCAGAAAGACAAGCCTGAATAATGATACAATTATTTACATCAACAATACACCAATACCTGTGGTCAATGAGGTGAAATTTCTAGGAGTGATATTCAACAGAAAATTAACTTTTCTTCCGCATATTTTATACCTGCGGAAGAAGTGTGAGCGATCGCTTAACACTAAAACTACCGAAAGGGGTCATTTGACCCATTTTCCCATTAATTTTGCCAAATAAAAAAAAAATCCCCGGTATTTTTAGTGTTAATATCCTCAAAGTGTTATCAAATACATCTTGGGGTGCAGATCGCTCATCATTCCTTTGGGTTTATCAATCCCTGATTTTATACCGCACTGACTATGGATGTGTTGTGTATGGACCTGCAAGGCTTACTGTCTTACGCAGATTGGACACTGTTCATCACTCTGCCTTGATAATATGTTCAGGTGCATTTCGCACATCACCCTTCCAGAGTCTATATGTAATATGTCATCAATTACCACTAGACCTGCGACGAATGCAGCTGTCTCTCAATTACTACGCTAAGGTTATGTCGACCCCTCATCATCCATTACGCTCCATGGTTCCAAATGCTTCTATTAAAAGACTATACATACGATGCTTGTCCAATGAGCAGCTCATCTTTTCTCTAACGAATAACGTTACCTTTGTCTTTGACAGATCTACGGGATTTGCGGATTGAATCACCAAATTACTTTGCTCATCCGCCTTGGTATATCCAGACACTTGCTTTTATTTATTCCTTTACTCAATATGGAAAGTCTGACACAACTCCTATTGTCTTTCAACAGCTTTTTTATTCTCATCGCTGTCAGTATCAATCATACAAACCTGTATTTACAGATGGTTCTAAATCAGCAGAACATGTTGGCTGTGGTATTTTCATGAATAATACATCTTTCAGTTACAGCCTACATTCGTCCCGCTCCATCTTCACTGCTGAAGCAACAGCTATATACTATGCTCTTCAGCAGGTGAATACAGATGACTATCATAAATTTTGTATATACACTGACAGCATGAGTGTTTTGGAAGCTTTGAGGGGCAATAGTTTTAATAATTATCCTTTTGTGTCTAGGATTTTCAAAGTTATTGGAATCCCTTGCTGCAAAGGTTACAAAATTTTATTTTGTTGGGTACCAAGTCACATAGGTCTTGATGGAAATGAGAGAGCAGATACAGCTGCCAAGGCTGCATCAGGTCAAATTATACCATCGGTTCCACGCTCTGATGTGAGAAGAGGTGTTAAAACATTTATTTATTTCTTATGGCAGGAATTATGGAATATATAGGTTGTCAACAAATTGTATTCTATTTTCTCATCCGCCACCGCATTATCTGTTTTACCGCTACGAAGTGCAGACATTAGATTAACTCGCCTTCGTATCGGACACACATGTTTCACACAGACATTTGTTTTTAAATGAATTGAATCCATGGTGTGAAATGTGTGATGAACCATACACTGTATATTAATCTCATATCATCATATTTTAATCTCATGTCCTGATTTTAACGTTTACCGTTTTATACTTTTTCAAACTGATATTTTAACTCTTTATGATTTGGTGGGGGAGCCACCCCACAGAAACCTTTTTTCCTTTTTGAAGGCAATTGGTTCTCATTATTTTATTTAAACTTTATAACTTTAATTTTATGAATTTTATCGTTAATTTTATTGTATTATTTACACTTATTTATAGATTTTAATGGAATTATATACACTTATTTTTTTTTTTTTAACATTTTAACGTTGAGTGTGGGTTTTGTTTCTAAAAATTTTTCTTCAAAATTTAAAATTTTGTCCTTTTTAAACCTTGCGCCACAAAACCCAACCAACCTGATCTGACTCCATGATTTTTTCTGTGGGGCACATTGAAAGGTACTGTCTATTGAAACAATGCCACTACTTTGGATGAGTTGTGAAGTCAAACTTCATTGTTCCTTTAGCTACCTCATTGTTCAGAACAGTGAATATTTTGAAAAATTGTGTTCTGTTTGCAAAGAGTGATTGATGACTTTATTAATTTTTTAGACTTCTTTCAGAGAAAGAGTTTTCAGTGCAAAGCTTTTTCTCATAGTAGATTTTGTAACTAAATTTTCGAAACTTCTGTACACCATTTTTAATGTTTTGCTAATAAATGTACTGTTTACTACATAATTCTATTGATGTTTGTTGTTGAGATATTTAATTTTGTAATCAGGGCTTATTGGCTGATCACACAGTATATTACATAACTATACCTCATTCTAAGTTATTTCTTAATGTGATAAAAACTCACAAAGCTAATTATCAATGTATTATTTAATTCCTGAAATCTTTCAATTCTATTTCTTTGTACTAAGCAAATTAAGTTTTAAAATTCAAAAGTTGCTTGAATGAAATTCAGTTAATGTTTGCAATTTAAGAAACAAATGCTTTGTTTTATAAGATGATAACAAAAAAGGCATCATTGGAAATTGTTTTGATTATTTCATTCAAAATCAAACAATTTTGTAGAACTATCTATTTCTGAAAAACATTCCCATTTATTTTAAAATACTAATCTACTATCAAAAGATATTTCCTCCAGAGAAACTTTTCTTCAATATTTTTTATCGATATATTATTGAATAATGAATCAACAGTTTATTATCTTAAGAATAAATCTATTTTCACATTTGAAAGTTCTTTTACTTTAGATTATATATTTATTATAAGTTTGTTTACTTTATATTATATTTTTTATTTTGGAACTTGAGTGTAGATAATCAATTTATTATTTTACACCCATCTTTATTTCTAGCTTTGCAATAAATATGGACATCATTTTATATCCATCTTTACTAAGTTGAATTTTTTTTCAATAAATTTAAATGTTTTTAATCATTCCCACACACTTTTTTAGCTACACCACGAGTTGATATATATGTTAGATACATATTTCTTCTCTTCAATAATAGGCAAACTAATTTACAATTAGATAATATCAGATCGAGTTCATTAAGTTTTGGAACTAAAATTAAAGTAAGAGTGTTATAACTAAAATATTCAATGATTACTAAAAATGCTTTGTGGTTGATAAATCAATCATACAAAAAGTTTGGCGATTAATTGGCTTTTCTGAAAAAAATATATGAGGAGTCATGAGCTTAAGGTTTTATATATATATAAACAATTATTGCATTGTTTTGATGATTTCTTGAATTTTGATAGTGATAAAAAAATTTCCTATCATTTTAAATTTGTCATTTTTTTTTGTTTCAGGCATCATTATGTAAAATAAATAACACAGATGGAAAAAAATTACAATTTGTATTGATAAATCTTTCAGAGATTTATCATTACTGCATTTCAGGAGCCATAATAAAAATTCATTGAATATTAAATGTATGCATAAAATTGCTGCCACTATGATAAAAAGTACAAAAACTCTGTAAATATTGGTACATATGATAAAAGTTGTTATAATCACAAATAAATAAATAATATTAAAATCTCTAGCAATCATTAATAATCCATTTATAAGCAATAATGTAACACTTTTTTATACTTCTGTAAAAAAGAACTATGCATGGAATCTGAAGGTATTAAATAAATTTAAACAAACATAAAATAAGTAATCCACAATATTATTTACCTGTTTCCCATGCTCGAAAAAGGATTTCAGGGCTGACTGTTCTACGCTAGGTAATTTCTCCATATTTATAGCCTCTTCGAATAATTCTCTAAGTACTGCAGCAGAAGAGGCTTCTTTCGGGTTAACAAATCCCTATCAAATTAAATACAAATTGTATGAGACTTCCAATTTAAAAGTTTGCAGGAATTCGTTTCTATTAAGACAGAAATAAAAACAAATAACGAGGAAAATATTAGAATAAATTTTGAAACCGGAAGAACTAAATTATTTTAGATTGATTGTAGTGATTGCAGACATGAGCTCACAGAGATGACACTTTCTTACAAATGAAAGATCTTGGGTTTAATTCCAGCCATATCTGAATGGTTCAATGATCTTAGCAACAAAGGAGTTTTTCTTGTTACAATGTAGAGGGCACCTAAAAACATTAGGTTGTAAAGTATTTTAATTTTCATTACTTAAACAACTTCTCAAGTGAAATTTTCAGATATTAAAAGCTGTATTTACATCTCATAAAGGAGGAAACCTAGAAAACTTACCAGTCATTATTTCTATTAGAAATCTTAAATATATACATTTTTCTAATTTTATTACATAAATGTCTTCAAAGTATGTTTTGTACACATACAATGATATAGATTACACAAAAACATTTAGCTGTTCCTTTATTCTTAAAAACAATAAATGAACAAAACTACATCAAATATCAGGCTAATTTTCTTCAAATAATAAGTTTCATTTTAATGTCTAAGAAATAAAAAAATTAAATTATAGTGCAATTTAAATCAATAAAATACAAACATTGATTTTTTCTTTTTATAGTTCCTTAGCAGATTTTAAACATAAATTTTAAAATTTTGTGTGATGCCTGTTGAAACCTTCTCTTTCCTTGCTCATAAAGAAATGTTTTTTGGGAGAGGGGAGAGAGTGACAAGCAGGCAATGGGGGAAGATTGTAAATTTGTAGATCTCGTTACTAGGGTTTAGTAGCTGTAAGATAGACTTAATTATATATATATAGTTGCATATTATGTGGATGGCTGTTATTAAATTAATAAATTTGCATCTTCCTAACTAAATCGCATCTTTGATGATTGCCGATGTGGTTACAATAGGAAGGAAGACTAAGGAATTCCAACTCGTAATCACATGCTCCATTTCATGAACCAGAAAATTAATTGAAACATTTGATTATTCTGTATGGAAAAGAAATGAATAAATTTGTAGAATGATGAAAAATATTATTGGTATAATAATTATATGAGGAAGGTTTGTTAAGGATAGAATAATTTCAAAATTTTTATTTAAGTGTTAAATTAAAGATACAATCATGTTTAATATAAAAGGATAGAAAAAAGAAGATATAGAAATAGTTAAGGAATTAAATTTGAATGCAGAATCAGAACAGAATTGTCGATATGAAAGAATGAATAGAAAAAAGTGAATCTTTTGACAAGATCCATTAAACCTTTTTTGAGTACAACTGTTACTGAATATTTAGAGAAAGAAAAAAGTGAATCCGAGTTGTTGTAGGTAGAAAAAGAATATTAGAAATCATAATTGGAAGTAGCATTGGAATTAGAAAGAACTAAACTTGAGTTGATTAGAATTTAGTTAGAAATGATGAGAATTCAGGCAGAGAATAATAATTTAAGCATTGGAGGGAATGAGCAAAATCTAAATAATGCTTTAGAAAATTTAATGAAAAGTGTTAAAACTTTGACTATGCCAGTTCCTAGTAAACTAGAATCATGGAATTTATTTTTTATTTCTCTTGACAAAGTATTCAAAATTAAAAATGTCGCAGAAGAATTTAAGGTAGAAATTTTATTTAATTCATTAAATGAATGGATAACACATTTTGTAGTTTATGCAACCGCAGATTAAAGATTATATTAATTTTAAAAGAATTTCAGCTGACACTTGAAGCTTGTATCGAAAACTTTCTTTGCTCAAGAAGAAATAAAAATTCTATGCAATTTGATTGTAGACTCTGCACAAATTAGGATTTTGATTATCAATTGAGGAATGTGAGAGATTTGGAAACACTGAATGAATTAATAGTCAGTTGCAGATTATTAAATGAATAAACTCTAATTTGGGGGTTGTTTACAAAAAAGTTCTAAGCAAAAAATCTGCCGTGATAATAATAACATAACCTAAGAATCTTAGTAAACCGTCTCAATGATATATCCCTGAGTTAGACTGAATATATTGACAGCATAAGAGATGTCAAGGGAAGTTCTATTAGCCAAAAAAGATAGACAACTTAATATACTTCTATGTGGTAATTTTAATATTTCTTTTCTTCCTCCAGTGTAGAGAGACAGGAAGTTTTAAAATAAATTGAACCTTTAGGCATGGATACTGATGAAATTGCTATTTTAAAATGTTGCGAATGATCAGGTATTTCTTTAAAGTATGAACATGGAGAGAAATGAATAAAATAATTTTGGTTTAGAACTGGATTTGAATTATTTGGAAGATGTTAGAAGGAAAAAGATTTTGAATTTATTGTCAAAATACACAGAATTGTTTATAAACAGTGTCAAAATAGCAAAAGTAGGGGAACACAAAATTATATTAAATGAGAAGGAAAGAAGCTCTACATATATCGAATACCTGAAACATTAAAACCTGAGGTAGACGAATTGAAGAATTATTGGCATTACGATTCCTCGAGGAAAGTTAGGCAGAAATTGCATATCCAGTAGTCTGTGTAATGAACAAGGATGATGTATTAAGGTTATGTGTTGACTTTAGGAATTAAAAGCAGTTACGAAGAGTGATGATTTTCCCATGCAAAATCCCATTGAACTCTTATTCCACATCGAAAAATTAAACATTATTACTATGATCGATTTAGTTAAAGGATATTGGTTCATACCAATGGAGAAAGAGAGCAAGGATTTGGCTTATTTGAAAACATATAAGATACAGTACAAAATTTAAAGTTATGCCCCTTGAATTGCACAATGCCCAGCCACTTTTTAGAGGGTGATGAACAAAGCTCTTGTTAAGCATAAGGATTTTTTTTTTTTGTGCCTATTTGAAAGACATTGCAGTGTATTTCTAAATATGGGAGGAACATTTATCTCATCTTGACACCATATTTACAAAACTGCAAAATTACATTATTGGATACAGCTGTCATCGAACTGATCCAGACTAAGTTGAGGCCAATAAGAAATTAGCTAGGCCTCAAACAAAGAAGCAGCTAAAAAGTAGTGTTATGGTTCTGCAACTACTATTGAGACTAGGTACATAATTATGTGGAAAGGTGTATCTTCTTACCAAACTTACAAGAAAAGAGTCCTGAAGAGTTATGTTGTGTGTGTGTGTGTATGTGGTTGACACAGTATTCAAGGAATTAAGAAGATGTCTACTTCACGTACCCAGCCTCAATACACCTGTAGTTGGACAACCATTTATAATGGAGTGTGATGCATTTTCAAGGGGCATTGGAGCGTGTTTGTCTCAACGGAGAGACAACTGTATCATTCTAATCAGATATGCAAATCAGAAACTAACCAAATCTAAGCAGTCTTGCCCACTATAGAAAGAAAAGCATACACAGTAATTTACAGTTTGAAACTTTGATCTTTGGATCACCAAAGGAAATGATAACAGATCACAAACCATTGACTTTCATCATGATGATTTATTCATTTTTCATTGCCCAGGTTCAAAGTTGACAAATGCTGTTGTACTGTTGAAGTTGGAGACTACAGTAACTTAAAAGACTATTGAAAAAAACAATTATTTTTTTATTCTTTTGCTGAACTTTATTTCTTTATTATAATGTTGTGTAATTTGATATGTTATTCTCAAATAACTTTAATGTTATTCCATTAATTGATGACATTAAAATGACTTGTTCTTTAAGTAACCTTTTGAATTTGATATGTTAAATAATTAACTTATTTCATTTGTATATTGCAGTTAAAAGTTTCAGTGTTTGAGTGTAGTTATTGTGAAAGATGTTTAAAGTGTTTTTGTTAAGTTATACAGGTATATTTTTGTATTCATTGTTGCATTGTTTTGAGGTAAATAAATATTATTTATGAAGTCACCAGACAAAATTTTAGATTAGAAAATGGCATACACCCTTATCTCCAATCTTAAGTGTTGGGGGGTTGATACCTGGGTGACATCTTCCTCCTTAACTATTCATTCAAAGACTTTTTTTTTTTGAGGGAGAGAGAAGAAGGTTGCAAAATTGTAGCTCCTATCACTAGGATTTAGTAGCTGTAAGATAGAATTAATTACAAATGTATCTAGTAGTGTATTATGTGTGTGTGTTATTAAATTAATTAATTTGTGTTTTCATATAACCATATCATCTCTTTAATGATTGCTGATGTGGGTATAGTGGGAAGGAAGAGTAAGGAATGACAACAAGTATCACAATGGGCTAATTAAGTTAAGCTTGCAGAGTAAACAATTTACCAATGACATTTTTATGAAAATGAAGAAACAGAATATCTAAAAAAATTTTTTTATCTACTTGAAAAAAATGAAAATTGAAGTTAAACAATTTAATTATATTAAAAGATTATAAAAACATTAAATAAAGATCCAAATCTGCAATAAAATTTAAAAATATAGCTTAAAAAATATTTAAACTCACTCCAGGTATAGCCCATTTACCACAATCTCTTCGAAGAATTGCAATAAATTGTAGAATTGGTTTCTTTGTATCTGGACAAATTACTTTTTGACCATTTTCAATTTTCCACCTAAAATTTTAAAAATGTAAAAAAATTGTAAGAAATATAAAATAATCCATTGTCACACAAAACTATATAATAATGATTTTATGAGCATAATGTATGAATAAATTATTTTTTACCCTACCGAGTTACAATTGCATCTCCCGCATGATTTGGACCCCATCGCCCTAATCTACCTCTGCCACCCAGACCAGTTCTTCCCAAAGGATTTTGTGGATATCCATTGATAACTGCATATTGAATTATTGCATCATTTTTATAACTCCTTCTATCTATACCATTATCTTCATCATTCCATTTAGGTTTGAATTTCTCACTAAAATAATAAAAATATAGGAACTAAAATCTTTTATTTGATTAATTAAAAAAATATTACATTTCCACAATAGAATATGAATAATCTGAAAGATTACAATTGATTACATAATATATTAAATATTTAAAAATGATTTTTTTTGTTTTGTTATTGGGGCCATAATAAAGTGATAACCAAGCAAACCCTGCTTGGTCTTTACATTTTAAGCAACAGCTCAAAATTTAAAGCCAAGTAAGATTATCTGTCCCTTGTAAACATACTCTTAAATAATACTAACCTACGCATCATTTTGCAAAGGAATTAAAAATACATAAAAGCCTGAAAAATTACTCATTGATTTCAGGATCGGCCCAAGAAGTTTTACTCAAATAAGGAGCTGAATAAGATGATGGTGTATACTCAGGCCATGTAACTTGCCAAGAAACTTTGTCATCTGGGACAATGAATCGTTCTGTGGGATAAACAGCTGATTTGCGACAAATTGCATTCATGTCACCTGAAAATAAAAATTAATAAATAACAGTTAAAAATTGGACTAAATTTAATAACACGATTTTAATATTAATTAAAAATGTACTATATAGTTTTCCTGATTAAAGTACAAGAAAATTATACAATGAAATTCAAATTTAAAATTTAATTTCATCAGCAAGTATTGCTGCTGTATATTTCTATTCAGATAGCTATTACACCTAATCTAATAACAAGTGAGTAATCACAACTTCATTTAATCAAAATATAATGATTTAAATTTTTAACTAAGTTATTTAAAATACAACTAAAAGATGGATAATGAATTTCTACTACAATGCCGGCTTTCTTTTGATGAGTTATGAATTTAGCCAATAAACAATAATAGAGAAACAAAAAATGGCTTCTACTTTATTCTAAAGTTAAGAGCTAAATTATAAAAGTAAAATAATAATAATAAAAACGAAAAAAAATTGAACAGTAATTAAGATAGTTTTGATCATAAGACCCCCACAAACTAAATTCATATTATTTTACGGACTATGAAATGAGCATGGATGGAAAACTGCTTTGTGGTTCCTTTCTTAGGATGAAATTAAAGCAAAGTATCTATCGGTAGAATAGATCTTTTCTATTTACCAAATTAGATCAACAAATGGCAAAAAGTTCTCTTCCTTCTCTTTAAATTTCTCCATATATATATATATATATATATATATATATATATATAT
>JAPDSC010145801.1:15712-36288 GCA_026290005.1 Latrodectus geometricus
ATATATATATATATATATATATATATATATATATATATATATATTCTTTACATTATTTATTAAGTTCACCACAGATGGGTAATATATTTCTTTATAAAGGATTAAGTTATTTCATAAGCCTGACTTAAGCCAATGGATAGGTTGCATGAAGAAGTGTTTATTCAATATTTTTAAAAGATTAATTTTTATTGTTATTCTTTTCATTTATTTAAACATATTGTCTCAAAAGAAGTAGACACAGATGTATAATCAATGGCACATTTTTGAATGAATGAACTTTTAGTGAATTTTATCATTTTTCTGGCAATCTGGATTTCTTTTTACATCAGAAAGAGAATATTTTTAAGGATATTGGAGGATTAAGAGTTTTGCTTTTTCTTATCTTTTAAGCATATTATTTCACGGTATTTTGTTTATTTTTTCACTACTGATGTTAAGAGAAACCATTTCTTTTCTTTTTTTCTTTCTATCTGTGATACATTAGTAAAATAATATAACATAATGTTATTTATAAGTATGTTTATAAGTTTCAGGCATTATTCTTAGTGAATTCATTTTGTAATTCTGTGTATATTAGATTTTTTCACTAATTATAACTGTATTTTAAGATGTCACATTTTGCTTTTTATTCTTTCAAAATAAATTAAATTGAAGATAGTGTTGTATTTGTGAACTCTGCACCACATACAGTACTAATTATTCCTTCAAACACTAGATTATGAAAATGAATTCTCATTAGCAATTTTATCAACACATGAATGCAGAGTGAAAAACTTTGATTTTTCTATGACTTGAAACAAGAAGTGGAATTTCAAAATTTCCTTCCATTTAAAAACTAAACTAGACAATCACAAATCCATATGGTATAAAAGAAGTTTTATTTATGTACCATGAGAAAATATTAACTAAAACAAATAATCCAGCAAATGCCACTGAAATTTCCAAGCATTTTCAAAGTTTCCATAATCAAAAAAGTAGTAATGCCTCAAAATTCTTACTAACAAAAATCCCAATAGATCAGAATTTAAATTTAATCCTAGAGGAAATAAACCAAAATGAATTAATAGTTTCAAACATCCAACATTTCATGAGAAAAGATTTGTCTGAAAATGTACTTATCACAATATACAGTTTCAACATAACAAAAGAAATTAGTCTATTTTAATAGGGGCTAAAAGTAAGACTTTTCATTGTGATAAAGATTGTAAATATGGTGCATGCTTTAAATTCTCCCATTCCACAAGAATTATATGTTCAATTAATTTCAAGAATTATATTTATGAATGTTCCACAGACCACAAGCTTCAATAGACTGACAGTCTGGCTCAGCACATGAAAACATAACATATTACTCTACGTAATTATATGTGTTAACTACAAAAGCAACCATGTGACTGATTATTTATCGTGCCCATTTTGTCTTGAAGAAAAAATATTTTGGCAACTCAAATCAGAAAGTCATCTATCCTACATTGAGGCAAGATACAGTTTAAGCCACCTAGATTCTTTTACTAGAATTATACATTCAGCACAGCCTCCAGACTCTCATGTCACAATAACTACAGATTTTAGTCTGGTCATAAGTGGCTAGTCAAACTTAATTAACAAGAATTCCAAAAGACGCAAGTGAGAAGAGGCAGTACCTTTAGGGATGCTTTTAAGTCGCTGGTTCGTCATTTCTCTACATCTTCATGCATAAAATGTTTACAGTTTTATCTGGGAATAGTAAAATTATTTCTATAATGAGTGTCCACACCCCCACATATTTTATGTTCTTCTATTTTAACTCAGCAGGGGTAATCACTCTTCAAAAAATGTCTTAACAAAACAGGATTCTTTCTTTTTATAGTTAACAAAACTACATTTTACCATGACAGACAATGATAGGGGAAGAGGTCTCCTTACTAGCATTGATAAATCTTATCCAACACTAATTTACAATCAGGACTTCTTCCAGACGAAGGTTGGGAGCTCTTGTAATAAAAGTTGTGCTTTCTTCCTAACTATTTTTATAATAAATGTGTATATTTTTCCAGGAAAATTTTCAAGTGACTGGTTAATAGTATGATCCAGGAAATCAATCCACCTTCATCATTCTTGGAGATTTTAATGTACTGATTTTTTGGGATCCTATCAACTTTCTTCATAGACTTGGTATTTCTGGATGGATACAAGATGATGAATTTTGTCTCTTAAATTCTATGGTTCTAACACACTTTGGTTTTCACTATAATTCCACCCATATTGATTATTATATAGTCTTATCAGATATTTTAAACATGTGAACTATCAATATTCACCTAGACTTGTTTAGCAGTCATTATGCACACATAAAAACTTTTATTTTTCTTTATGGAAAGAATCCACAATGGAGAGCATGGATTTGAGGTCTGATCTTTTTATTTCCTTTAATTATCAGGCTGAAAACAAATTAAAGACTCAAACAAGAAAGACCTGTCAATTTACTTAAGCTTCGAAAAAAGCAAAAATTTCTAAATCCTATCCTTTTCGGTAGAACACAAAATACAATTATCGGTAAAAATTTACAGTACAGTCACTTTTGGTAATTTTTCCAAAAAGAAGCCAAAAATCTTGCCATTTTGCACAAGCGAGGTTTAAAAATAAGCAGAATATTGAAAAAATATTGCCTGATTGGTCGAAATCTCTCACCTGAGATTAGTCGGAATTGGTTGGGTTGCCAGAAAATGTTGCTTATCGCCATGGGTGATCTTACAGAAAATCTCAGACCAGTTATCTAACTGGGACAGAAAAAAAAATTGTGGAGTATCAACGAAAATCAAATACTGTATTTTCCTGTATATGATCAGAGGATTTTCAGTTAAAAGAATTCGGAATTTCATTGTGCGTATTATACATTGCAGGGGATAATTTGATAAAAAAAACATTCTTCATCAGAAAAGCTTACAAGGAAGTTATGAAAGAAATACAGTTTATGTTTCATAAAATAAATCACACATGGCAGAGTTATTTCAGCTATACTTAGCTTTGTCCAATTAGATTTAAAAACGAATTTGCTAATGTCATTTCATATTTTGTCATTGTCATGAGCTGTCTCATCCAGAAAATATTCAAATTTGTATATTGTCATATGGAAGTGAAAACCTTTAAGTTACCAGCAGATTTTATATAAAAAGCTATAGGGAAAGTAAAGAAATATGGCGACAAACTTATCAATGTGATGTGAAAAACAAACCAATGCCAGTACAAAAGAAAAAGGTATGCACTTCATAGTTCGAAAATATTACATTTCTTTCATATAATTATTAATGAAGCAAATTTATTTTATTTTTAAAATATGTCTAACATCATTTTAAAAGTCATTAAAAACTAAAAATCAATAAATTTTAATAGAATCTTCTTGGAATTATTGTTCTTGATCGATGTCAGTTTGTGATGAGATGGATTCAAAGATATCTTTTTCATAACAAATGTTTTTTTTATTTTATGTGACACCTATATTATAAGCTGTATATATTTTCGAATATTTCCTCCAAAAAAATTGCCATGGACTAAACATCACTGTGCGTTTTGTGGCCTTTTTTCTCTTACATGAAAAAAGGTCTTGCGAATAATAAGCTGTTGCAGATTATATACAGGAAAATACAGTACCATGAAGATTTGGATGCAATACAAGATTGCAGCAGAACTTCAATCTTTTTTGCTGTTCTTCTGTTGCCATTTCTGGGAAAATTCAGTATTATTGGGCAGATATTCCAAAGACATTTACTAAATTTTAAATAGTCTTCATAACAGAGCATCTATATGCATACATTCAATATTATACATAATTGAAGTAACTTTTTCAATAACTAATGTGGTTGTTGAAGCAAATTTTTACAGACTATTATTCTGATCATGTATTTCTGAAGGGATACCACTAGATTTCAGCACAGCCATTAAGTTCTCTAACTACCAAACTTTTACCTTGTTCTGTGTAAAAATATATCAGCTGATCCCAACAAAAATGATTCAAAGGCATTTTCGCTGAAATTTTGCTGGTCAGAAGATTTTAATAGCCTTTTAATAAACATGAAAAACAGAAATAAAGCAGGAAACATGGAAAAAATCCACTATTATTTCTATTCTTAAGCAAGGTAAAAGATCTAATGACATCAAATCCAACTGACTGCTTCACTTACCAGTATTTTGTGTAAATTTGTGGAGTGGATAATAATGAAGCGGTTTGTCATTTGTTATTTCATCAATACACCTAATTAGTTTGGTTTTTTGACCTTCAATGGTTATATTTTGCATACTTACGTTTAATGTAGATTCTGAACCACTACAAATATATTCAAGCCTAAGGTGGGATTCAAATCTAAGAGCTAACCATTCAGCTACCAGCTCAGTAATGCAAATCACAATGGATTTCTACCAAATATAGGCTGTGACAACATCTTTTTTACCACACATCTATTCTAGCCTATTTCTCAAGAAAGTTCATAGTGTATTACTGTAGACATAGTAAAAACTTATGACTTACTATGGCTTGAAGCCTTTTTTTTTTTTTTTTTTTTTTTGAATTATTAAAAGAAAACATTAAGATTAATGTTCTATGGATACATAATATCATCGTGAAGCAAAGTTTTTAAGTTAAATGGAGGGATAAGGTATATAACTTTTTATCTCCTAACGGAGCATTCCTCAAAAGAATGTATTATCCCAATTCTTTTTCACTGTTTTTATGACAGATATAATTTTGTTGTATGAACCTTGAAAGGTTCATACAACAAAATTGTCCTATCATTTGAAACTGTATTCTTTCAAGAATAAAGTTCCAAATGACAAATGCTATAACAAAACTGCAGAAATGGTGTCATCAGTGGAAATTTATACAGCAACCTCAAAAAATGTTCTGGTATTAACTTCTAATCTAAGAGCAAACAACCTAATTTTATGTTGTATACAAATAAGCAGAACATTTACCAGATCCAGAATAAGCAAATTTTAGGTTTGTATTTCTCACATAACTTGACTTTCATCCATCATTTCATTCAAAAAAAAAAAAAAAAAAAAAAAACATTTAAAAAATTCAGTGTTTTGAAAGCAATTGAAAGTAAATAAATAGGATATATGAACATTTAATTTGCTAAAAATAGTCCAAATGACACATGTGAGTTTCAAAATATCCAAATGAAAAATTGAGTTTTTTAAAGCAATTGAAAGTAAGTAAATGTGATACATAAATATTTAATTTGCTAAAAATAGTCCAATCTAATTTTGTTAGTGGCTTGGATTATAGATACCATGTCTTTGTTGATGCTAGCAAATCAGACTGTGCCATCCTTGACCCACTATTTTAAGGAGTGTTAAGAATCATTAGTAGCTTTTAAAAATAAACAATTATTTTAATTCTTCCAGAAGTTGGGACAGACATGATACATTATCCTTAAGATTCTATGTACGAAACTTTTGTAAGAGAAAACAATGTACTCTTTAGTGTAACAAAATATTATTTAATACCACATCTTCTTCTTCTTGAGCTTGTCAGATATGTGGCACCTCTGCATTGTTGCATTTTGTACCATTTAATACCACATAAAAAAAGGTATTTGTAATATTATGTAGATTGTCTGATGAGTAATAAATTTAAGTTCAGTAACTTTATCTAAGACAACCATGAACAATTAATAGTAAGGATAAATTTATCAATATTATATCAATTAAGCATTTCTTTTGTATCATTTTCTCCTCAATATAAGCTATAAGCATTTTTAAGCACATAATTCTAAAACTGCCTGACGTAACTTAACCTAAAGAAAAATATTTTATTTTAGATACCTAATTTTAAGTATCATTGTGGGATAAAAAGAAAAACTTTTTTGTTTACATATATCCACTAAAAATTTTCAAGGTTTAATTCAAGTGAATTTTCCTTTTTTTCCTTTCATTTTCATTGGCATGCCAGCCAAGGGTAGGCCATGGCCTACTGCAGAATTGAATTCCAGGTTAACCCCTTCCTGGATAGAATTAATTTTAAGAATTTTCAAATTTTTTTCAAGACAGTCAATCCATGGAATCCTTATTTTTTTTTCTATTTTGGCCTCCAAATGACATGACTTCGAAAATACTCCTGGTGGCTCAGCTATCATTCATTGTTTTTTTTTCATTAAAGCAATTCAGATCTCATTGCATTTCAAACCTTCCAAGCTGAAAGTGATTTTCATTCAAACATAGCCGACTTTTTTTTAAAAAAAATTTAATGATTTATAAAAAATATTAAAATTTTTTAAAAGAAAGGGGTTCCTTTAAAAATTCTAAAATTTCATACTTATATATTTTATTGGTGAAAATGTGCTTTAGGTCCCCTACTTGGCACCTTTTCAAAATCGCGGAAGCCATGGCGAAAATTCCACCCCTGTTTCAAAGGAAACTTAATTAGCAACCAATGAAAAGGCTAAAACAATAGAGTAATTAATGAGCATGCGAGAAAAAGCGCTTCAAATTCGTGAGTTGGCGAAGTAGGGGACCTAAAGAGCAATTTAACCTTTTTATTATAAATTGGATTTAATAATTTACAAAATCTTTGATAACTTCAATTTGACAACATTTTTTAGTCGAAAAATGTACATCAAAATTATATATGGCACCTTTGCCAATAAAATAAAAAAAATATAATTTTTTAGCAATTTTGTTTTTACAAATTTATTGTAAGTTTTTTTGTTACCAAGTAACTTGTAGCGGGATGACAAGCTAAAAAAATGTTTATTACATCTTATTTTGGTAATCCTATGACGTGTGTGTCCCCCTTTTAAAAGGGTAATTTTGAAAGATACTTTACTTACACTTTCAATTTTTTTAAATGAATATTACTAAAGAACTTTAGTCAAGTTTTTACATGAATTCTTTCAGGAGAAATTTAAAAATATGTTTTTTGATCTACTAAACAAATTATTTCTTTAAGTTGCTGTTAACATGTTAAATTAATTGAATTTGTTTGATAAGGTGTTTATAGACTTTTTGAAAGTTATTATGTACCAATACATTAACGTGGCAATATTTTATTGGCCGCCAACAAAATCACCTCCCAAAAAATTGTAACTTAGGTAAAACTATACGTTATGGTGCCCTTTGGCAAACTTAGAGATTTTTTTGGCGCCATTCCTGTTCGTGCCGATTACAGTGCAAACAGGTAACCACTCGCATTGGTTTATCTGAAACAGATAAACCAATCAGAGCCTCAACTGGTTTTAAACCAATAAGAACACGAGGAACAACTTTGATATACCCCCCCCCCCAAAAAAAAATTAAGCGCCAAATCTGGCACTCCCTACGGACTTTTTAGGGTTGCTGTTTCTTATTTTTTTGTTACCAATTTAGATTTTTCCAGCTTTTAGGTTTTTGCTGTTGCCAAATTTGGTATTTTCTTGTATTTTGTAACATTTTCTGAGTTTTTTTTAAAAGATTTTTATGTATTAATTATTTGTATTTAGCGAGAATCCATCTTGGCGAGTAAAAAAGGCGCCAAAACAGGTATTATGGTTGGTGAGGGAAGAAAAAGTAGCCAAATTTCCGATTTGGGGGGGTATATCAAAGTAGTTCCTAACACGATTCGGTTTTGCCCAATTCGGCGATCACAACTTGGCGAGAATCAAAGGGGTACCCTAATAATGTAAAGTCTAACCAAATAAAATGCCAAATCAAACATACCTAGAACAAAATTCTTGAAAATAGAAGATTCAAAATATGAACGCCACGAAATGGTTTTCAATAATTTTTGGGACATAAATGGTTCCAATTTAATAATATTTAATTGTTCGCTATTTCGGATCAAATTTGCTAAACGTTCACCATTAGCACGATTTTTTTACATTTGATGATAAAAAAAAATTTTTTGGCAAGATATATTTTTATATCTAACATTTTTTCAGATCCCAAATCGTTTATATTTTCAAAAATCGAGTTGTCTTTAATTTACCACATGAGAGGATTATATAATATAAGAGACGCGAAACATTTATTATGAACTCACATTTTAATAAATTAATAACAATGGTGAAATATTTGCATCACAAAATTAAAGATTTAGTAAAAAAACAAAACGATTACGGAATACCGGCAGTCGTAATAAAATTAATCAAATCACTTCATTTCTTTTCTAGTATTTGATTTGTTTTTAATAGGAATTGAATAATTTTAGACTGCTTTCACACAAAAATATAAATAACATTTATTTATTCTTGATATGGAGATCGATTTAGTGTTTTTCATAATTTAATGTTGAATTTTTTTTTGTGTTATTTTATTAAGATATAAATATTCTTTACAGACTGAATCCGTGACGGACTGAATTAAAATACAAACAAATATCGAAATTCTCAAACTTCAAAGGTCGGTTCGGTATTTCATTGTTGATCAGGTATTTATAATGTCGTACAAAATGTTATCTCGGTCTGTTTCCCGTTTGCTGCTTCGACAGATTGTGGATCGTTGTGGAGAATTAAAACCGACCGTATTACGGCCATTATACATTAGCTCTTTTAATATGACTTCTGTAAGTTTTTAAATATTAATTGAAACTTTTTACCAGTTTCGTTATCGAATAACTGATAATTACTAATTACAGTAAATATTATCTGTTTCAAATTTCAAACAGTTATCCTCAATTACATTCTTGATTTTAAGAATATTGTTTCGTGACCAGTTATACGTCTGCTTATAAATTTAGTAACTTATATGCATTTGTTATGAATATGATTTGATTATTTTATAACAGTTTCATCCATCGATATTTTTGTAATTCATTCTTTCACTTAAGGAAAATTTCTTGGTTTTCCTTTTGTGGCATTATATTAAGTTGGTAACATTTTTTTTTCAAAAAACAAATACTGTTAAAAAATTCGCGTTCCGTTTTTACTTGAATGATAATATTTTAGCAAAGAAATTAGTAATTTAATATATCTCATAAATCAAACTCAACAGTATCATTGGGTTACTTTAATATTTGAGCTTTACTTTGAAAAGATAATTGGTTTTTTCTAATCTTTGTAAGTTGAATCAATCAGAACCAACTACTTAAATTCTTTTATTGCTCTTTCCCTAGGAATTTTTTGGCCAAAGTTAATGTTAGCCCCAAAAGTCTATTCAAATAATTTTTCAAAATGGCAATTTTTAATTGCATTTTATATGTCAGCTTTTACATTTAATATGTCATCTTAGGAAATATTTCTTTGCATATATAAGTATACTTTAAATTTACTATTTTACAATTCTGGTATCACACAAATTCAGTATACAAAAAATATTTAAAAGCAAATAAAATTTCTACAATTATATTAATAAAGAAATTATAATAAAAATAAAATCTATTGATAAATATAAAGCATGTGAAAGTATGTTACTATTATAGAATTTTTATATCGTTTATTTCAGGAATATTTGTAAAAAGCAAATAATTACCTCAAAACTGTCTAAATATCAAATTATGGTCTCATTATATTATTATTAATAACTCAGTTCTTATAGCATTGTTCTATAAGGAAATTCTATAACAGTATTCTTATTTAAGTGCATCAGTGCTACAGATATGGGTAGTTATCATTAATGAAACTGCTACAGCTAATTATTTCCATACTTATTAAAATTTACCTAAAAAGCATGAAGAAAATTTACTTTTAAATCGACTTAATTATAAATTGTACATAACCAATAACTGTATCTCTTAAGACTGCAAAATTAAAATAATCAAACTAAAATTTATGTTGGAAATTGGTTTGAAGAATTAGCTTGTAGAGCAACAACTTAATGATCTATTTTCTGTTTGCATAAAAAACTGACAACTGCTGTTGAATTTTCAAAATAAATTTTTCAAATTATGTAAAAATTTTGAGGTAAAATTAATATATTGTTTTATTTACTCACCTATGATTTTGGGATAATTCTAAAGGGCAGTTTATTCATTAAATTGTCATGTTAGTTTAATTTTAATTAATATAATTTTACTGCTGATATCTTATGAAGTACATTAGTTTCAATGAAATAAATGCCTAAGTCTTGTAAAGTAAATTAAATATAAGTCTTTTTTTTCTCTTGGCTATAGCTATGTTATTTAATTTATAATTAGATGTTCAATTAATATGTTTTTCAGTTAATATGTAGAGTTTGTTTCTTATTCAAGTACAGATTCAAGTTCCATGCTTCCAATGCAAACTAACCTTTATATTTATTATCTAATGTGGTTTCTTGTGTCTTCTTTCTTTGTGTGATGTATCTTATATAATTAAAAGAATTTAAAGTCTGCATGCATGAAGGAATTTTTATGAAAATTTTTTTACTCAATTCTGGTAGTTTATTGGCATGGTATTTTAAGAAATATTTTATTAGAAAATTTTTGCTTTATGTTTTGCAGGGTAAAACAAGAAAAGAATTTGACACCTTTGGAGAGCTGAATGTTCCAGCTGAAAAATATTATGGAGCTCAAACAATGCGATCCATGATGAATTTTAACATAGGTGGTGAATCGGAGCGTATGCCTGTAAAGTTTGATGTTATTTCTCATTGAATGTCACATGAAATCCTACTGTTAATATATTTATCTGTAACATGCATAGTATACACTCATTTTTGGTAAAAATTTTATGAATTTAAGTTTAAATTTTTCAAATTTAAAACATTAATGGATATAAATATAATGTATTATAGAAAAACTTATTAATGAAAGTGATACAATTTTAATGTACTTATATTTGATGCATTATATAGTGTTCAGTAAGAAATAAAATGTTATGCCTTTATTGGATCACTTTTGACATGAATATATTTCAAATTCTGCAAGATTTTGACTTATGTAGATTATATTATTAATTTCCATTACTATGAAATTCAACTGATGAAAAATAAATTGTTTATACTTTTTAATATATACAACTTTTTCAGTGTGACTGAGATAAGGAATATAGATGTGAAATAAGTACATACAGGAAATCTAATATTTTCAAAGCTATTTTTGCTTTTAACAGAAATGTTCATTTAAAATTAATAAGGGCATCATTTAGCTTGCTCTTATTTTCAGGAAAGTTTTTTATTGTGCCACTTATTGTTGTTATTTTGAATTTTCCTGAGATCACAATACTTCATGAGAGGTTTAACGGAATGATGAAAGTGAAGTTCTTTTGTGATTCTGTTGTCACCATCATATTCTTAGGAATAAAGCAAGCACTTATGTGATCTGTGTCCATTACATCTGATTCAATCTATATGAGGTTTTGCTTATTTCATTCTTATTAATTGGAAATAACTCTATAATTTTTTTAATTTCATTCTTTTCAATTCATTTCTTATTATGTATATAGAGATAGTTATTCCTTCTCATATTGACATTATATGTGTGTTCTTGGGCCGATTTTTTAGATTTTACTTATTATTTTAGTCTTTATTTGTGATTTCATAGGCTTGATTTTCAGTAACAAATTTTCTGTAGAATATTTGATTTATTCACATTTTTCCAAATTTTAATTATACACCAAAAGTCCAATGCTACTTACTTCAGTAATATCTATGTAGAGCTGATACAATTTGTCACGTTCAATTTGGTGTATTTTTTCCTGATGGACATAGTTTATTCCAGTAGAAACTTGTATGTTGTTTCTACGGTATTCATAAGAAGTAACTTGTTATGTCACGAGAAAATTATTTATTTGCACTTTAATTTTGTCATTTCAAAATTTATGCATTTAAACTCACATTGCAACTTTTTTTTAAAAAGGCTTTTAATTAATTTTACTGCTTTTTGAGGCTTGTATCTCTTTTAAACTGTCAGTATATCAAATTAATAATATGTATTATGCTTATAGCAACCAGTCATAAAAGCATTTGGGATTTTAAAAAAAGCAGCTGCTGATGTTAACAAAGAATTTGGTCTAGATCCTAAAGTTGCTGATGCAATATGTCAGGCTGCTGATGAGGTAAGTTACTGTATGATATTAGAAATTATTGCATGTTAGGCAATGAAATGTTAGAAATTTATGTATGTATGTGGAAATTAATTTAACTGATTGTCTGATTTTAAAAATTTCTTTAGGTGTTTATTAATGTTAATTTAAGATTGTTAAATTATGTTTAAATAATTTTTTGCTTAAACTACTTAAGAATAATTTTAAAAATTGTGACTTTTCTAAAATTTGTTTAATTTTCAAAAAATTTAATTTTTGTTTTAAATTTGAAACTAATTTTTATTTGTTTTTAAAGTGGATAATTCAAATTATAAAATGTGTTTCTGAGTTTATTTATAATTCAGTATATATTATTTATTCTTAATTAAATTCTTACTAAAATATTTTATCAATGTAACTTTTGTTGTGCTTGTTCTCTTCATCTTACCAACTGTACTTTAATATGTTTCTAAGTTAAAAAAGATGATTAAAACTTTATATCACTTTAAATAAATATATATTAATGTTCCAAAATGACCAAAAATCACACTATTTCTATAGATGAAGTGAATAGAGAAAATTCATCTCTTTTTTTTGTGCAAGTCTCAAGAAGACAAATTATACTGAATGTATTATGTATCAATACCATTTTATATTCCCGGACAATATTTAAAAAAAATAAATAAATAAAAACGTAATTTTTCTTTCTAAATTTTACTCTGTAAATCATGTAAATTTTAAGATACATATTAAATTGAAACTTCAAACTGCATTAAACTTCTTGCTCTTAAAGATGCAAAAATTGTAATTGAATGAATACCAAATTAAATTACAAAGTTTGCAAATAGCAATTTAAATATAGACTTACTGATACTAGCTTATATGATTTCCAAATACACCAATTTTATAGATTACTGCTCCAAAATGAATTCTTATTTTATGATGCAAACTATATAATTTTATGACATAGCCTGGTGTGTGCATGCAGGAAATTCATTAAGAGTTATTGTATTTGAAACTTTTGCCATTTGCTTCATCTTTTTTACATTTATGCTTGAAATGTTTACATTTGAATTTGGCATAAGAATTTTTCCTAACCAGGCAGTGTTTCTGGTTGAAATAAATGGAATTTAAACATTTGATTTTTGTATTTGTTTGAAGCTAGTTTACACTAGTATGGATTTTGATAAATTGAATTTGCATTTTTTTTTTTAATTAGAAGTGTAAATATTATTTGATTAGTGCTGATGATTCTAATAAAAATGATGATTAGGTGAGTTCTTTTATTTCATGTGTTATTTGTTTAAAATTGCTGTTGTATGTAATTTGTGTAGTTTATTAGGTATGTTTAAAAATACTTGATATATACTTGAGCTTGTTGTGAATTGAAGTTCTTTAAATTAGAAACTTCAGTTTTCACAAATTTATGCTATTTATGTTACTGATTTAGATTGTTAGTGTATTTGTTAATTCCATTTTTGGTATTGTTTCATATGGTGCATTTTTAAAGTGTTTATATTCTTTTGATAATTAAATATTTTAAAAAATTGTTAATGTTAATTTCACTGAGTGTAAATATTTATTTATGAAATTGAATAGATCAACCTTGCACTATTTTTAAATTTCGAATTTGAGCATGATTGGGATTTGGAAAATTGGATATTGATTGAAGTGATGTAATTTAGGTTGGCAAGATAAATATAGTGCTTGGCATAGAAATTGGAAATCATTCTGAATCGCTACTAACATGTAGGATTTTACCAAAAACAAATACAATGTTGATTAAATTCTTGTCATTGTATTTGTTTTTGGTAAAATCCATAATGATGTCATAAAATTTGTTTAATAGTTTCACATTGGATCATACATTCCACTTGAAGTACTCTATCTCTGTAGCTTTTATTTGTAAAATTATCATATTTTGTGACAATATTTATTTCTACTAATTTTTTTATAATAAGAGAATATATATATATATTAATTGTAATACCTTATTCAAATTTGCATTAGTTAAATTAGTCTGCTATTTCCAGGTTATAGATGGTAAACTCTTAGATCATTTCCCCTTGGTAATATGGCAAACTGGTTCAGGGACTCAGACTAATATGAATGTTAATGAAGTTATAGCAAACAGAGCCATTGAAATACTTGGCGGACAATTAGGAAGTAAAGATCCAGTACATCCTAATGATCATGTTAACAAGAGTCAAGTGAGTCCTTTAATATTTTGATCTAAAAATTGATGTAAATTGAAAATGAATTGTATTTATATAAATTGAAAGCCTTCTTAATATATTTTTAAAAAATGAGAAGAATATAGTTAAATTTCTTAGAATTTAATTTTTTGTAAAAATTTTATATCATTTTTTTTATAACTGGCATTAAGCTAACAATAATTGTTGTTTCTAATTTCAAATTTGGTTTCATGTATCCTTTACAATTAAAAAATTTATGTATATAAAAAATCCTTTTTGAAAAAAATTATGTCTATGAAGTTTTTGTTAACTATATATAACTTCATTTTTCTCTTTTCAGAAATTTTGAAAACAGTATTGCTAATTATTTTTAACTAAAATTATTGAAAAAAATCAAATAATGCTGTTTATATTAAAATTTTTAGCAGAAATACCTGTTTATAATTTAAACTTTAATAGCAGTATTATATATGTCAAAAATTGGGCAAAAAATTTTGTTAATTTAATAATTGCCTCAAAGAGATTTATAAGAGTTAATCTTTGAATAAAAATTGGTGTATAAAATTTATTCTCATTTAAGTTTTTTGACTTTTTAATTCTGCAGTCAAATTTAAATAATTTTAAATGAAGTATGTATATCTTATGAGTTATAGACATTTTAATTGTTCTTTATTACATTTTCTTTTAATTAATATTCCAATTTTATTCTATAATTTTCAAAAATTGTTTTTCTCTTGTATCCTCTTATTTTCTGACCAAGCTGGAAACTTAATGGTCTGAAACTAACTGGAAACTTCTTGCCTTCAGTTCAACAATTCATGGATTTTGAATCCCACTTTGAACTGTTGGCCCCAATCTAATATGCTTGCATGTGCAAAAAATGACCTTTCACAAAACAATCTCTTATTTTATGTAACATAACTATAATTGTAAATTTCATTCTTAAATGTCAATTTTGTATACAGTGTTCTAAATCATTAAAATGTGTAAAAAATACTAATGAATTCATCTATCAGTTTTTAGCAGAGAGATACAAAACCCAATAGAAGAGGTTCAATTTCCTTGAAAAAAAAAATGTAAAAACTGGAAATCCGGTTAAATTTTCTTTGATCTAATGCTTTAAAATTCCTAATTAAAATACTTGGGTGCTTTGATTGGACATGTTAAATGAAACTGATTTATTGGAATTCAATTAAATATTTTTTTAAAAATATAATGTAATTCATTTCTTTAATGAGAAGAAATTTCATTCAGTTAATAGTTAATCCTTTAGTTTTCATTCACCAGCATTAATATTTGCAAGTCAAGTTATGTTATTAAAATTTGTAATAATTGCTAGAAAAATCAATTTAAAAAAATTAAGTTTATTTTAATAATGATTTCTTAAAAATATAAGAAACTTCTATAATTCTAGTTTGTTTCACTCTTGTTCCAATATAGATTACAATAAAATTTGGTAAATATGAAATAACTAGCTTGATAATCATTAAATATATTAAGTGATGCAGTTGACATTTAATGTATACTTTTCATGTGCTTATGTATTCTTTTTAGAGTTCCAATGACACATATCCTACAGCTATGCATATTGCTGTTGCCATGGAAATTGAACTTTCTCTTTTACCTTCTTTAAGACAACTTCTGGATGCCTTAAAAACTAAAGAAAGAGAATTTGCAGACATAGTCAAAATTGGACGAACTCATACTCAAGTACAATTTTTTTTGCTTCTTATTTTAATTGATGAGAAATATGAAATTTGAAAACTTATGTATCCTAGTACTATTTTATGCATGACTCCAGCTGTTACTAAGCTGAGCTAGCAGCCAAATGATTAGTGAGTGCTCTGGCCTTTGGTTCAACAGTTATTTGACTCAAATCCCACCTAAGGGACTTAAATATTCGTAGTGGTTCAGAATCCACACTTTAAACTATAGGTCCCAGTCAAATTAGCTCTTGTGTAAAATAAAATGACTGAGCTACAAACAAAACCAAAACCAGCTATTACTAAGTTTAAATGTTGATGTTATTCTTTTAATATAATAAGTTTTTACCAAGCATATTTATTGCTGTGAAATAGAGAACAATGAATAGATTAAATCAGTTTATCTTGTTCACTTACATAAAACTTTGCATTAATTATTTAAAATAAAGTAATAATTACATTAAAAAAGTTCATTGAATCATAAGTGGTTGAAACTATTTTCGTATGTTGATTCTCTAAAATGGGAAAGAAAACTCTTTCAAAGTTGATAGTTAAACATGTTCTAGAAATATTTCATACTTTTACAAAGGATCACTACAAACAAAAAGTTCTTTTACTTTCTATCTCGTCTTGTACATTTAAAAACTTAGTTGAGAAGAAAATCTTCATGGTTATTTCAGTTAATTGAAGAAAATATGTAATTTTGCAAAGCAGTGCAGTATAAGACTAAATGAATATGATTTCTTAAAGTAATCAAATGGAATACATTATTCTTTTTTTAAAATAATTAAATGGATACATAGAAACTTAAATAGAATATATTCTTCATTCTTTTGTTCAGGCAATTTTATCACCTGCATATGTGTTTAGAAAATTTAATCTCATTGTCAGATTTGATTGTAGTTAATTCATTAGAAGCTTTTTAAAAATTTCTAGATTAAGTTTGATAATTTTTTATTATTTGATTAATTTAACTTGATAATCCATGATAAACTGTTTAATTTAGTATATACCATGTGCATTCATTTAAATTTAGATACATTAACATAATACATATTTTATTTGATTTTTAAACTGTAACTTTTTATTGAGTCATTTCAATCATTTTTATTCTGTATTTTGTTCATCATTATTTTTCATGATAAAAACATCAATGTCTAGATATGCGGAAATTTGAATCTATGATTGTTTATTTTTTGTATTTCAACATAAATTTGAAATAGAATTTTCCATTCTTTCTTAGTCTATACATTATAAAATAAGCAATAAGGTATATAAATTTTCCAGTATTTTTTCTTTTGATTTATTTTATTTAATATTTTATTGATAGATTGTTTATTGTGATTGATATTTCTTCTGAATATGTCTTATATCATTGATGTATATTTTGTGATTGCATAAAAATAAGTTTAATTATTTTACTTTCTTTACTTTGATTACAATTCAATATATATAGTAGCCAGCTTATACCATTTGGCAGTATAATAGAAGGTTTTTGGATGAACTGTAAAAATTTGCAACCAATGAGTAAAATTGTATGGATTGTCAAATTAATCTGAAAACAAAGTTTCTCCAATTTCTTGATTGCTATTGGGCAGTAATTAATAGAGTGAGTGATAAATTGATACATATATACGAAACATACTTATAATTGTTTTGAGTTATAGCAAAAGTAAATATAAGAATTTTGAAATAATATACAATAACTATTTTAATTTAGTAAAAAATTTTACTAAAACGGAATTATCAACATCTAAGAAAAAACAATATAATTTGCCAAAAAAAAAAAAACTTTTTTGCAAGTTTTTAATTTGAAATTTTATATGATATTATTCTTTTTATTTAAAGTAGCTGAAAGTATACTAAAATGAGTTACAAAACTATTTTCCAATTTCTGTGAGTATTTCTAACAAGGTTGAGGTTTTGCAATGTGAAGTACCAAAATTGCTTAAACTATCATTAAATCTGTTAAAAATATTAAATAGTTTTGAACATGTTTTTAATAATGTGATTAATATAAATATTATTTAATAGAAATTAATTACTGTTAAGCAAATTAATGTGTAATTATTCATTAAAAAATAATAAAATTTAATAATCATTTGTTAGTAATATATTAATAACATTTATAAAAAATGGCAACTGATATTTTTTTAACAACACTTGATATTAAATGTTCTATTCGTTTTGAACAACTTTTCTCATTTATTTAAAGTCTTAAACATAATATTTCTTTAGACAACACATGCTGCATACAAAATATATTTTCCTAATTTTCTTTTACATCTCTTTGTCTAAATTATATTTATTATAATTATAATTCATTTAGTAAAAATTAGGTTAGAAAAAATTCAGTAAGAAAATTGAGTATATTATGTTTCGAATGTGTTTAATTTTAAATATTTGCTTTAAAACCTAAATATAAAATGGATCCAGTCAATTTATCAACATTTGCATACAAGTAGAAAACATCTATAATGCATTTTTTACAATATACTCATTATTTGTTATTTATTTAACGAATGGATATAATGCAATTCATTAAATTAAGTATGAATTAATATTATTTAATTGAAACTGAATTTTTCATAAAAATTTGCTTGAAACTGAATTTTTAACAAAAATAAAAAAAAAAATTTTAATTTGAATTTTTATTAATAACTGAAAATTTTTTTAGGTAGAATCTCTTAAAAAAGTTGTTTAATTTCACAGGGTTCATGCAGCTCTTTGAAATGTCTGGAATTAAAAAAAAATTGTTTTAAAGGCTCTTGAACCTCCTGGTAATTTGATTTGACTCCTTGAAAATCGTGAATTATTCTCAAAATTATTACGTATCTTAATGCATATTTTTTGTCAGAAAATTATTGTGATTTTTTAATATTATAATTTCTAATATTATAAAATTAGAGCTTCATGATCCAGCTTAGACATGATCGGATGTAATATTTAGATTTATTTATGTGACATGAAGTAATGTTAATAAGATAGTCTTGCTGCAATCAAGTGGTAGATTCTATTTGTTTCTCTTTTCTTTATTTTATATAAAAATTTTGAGTTAAAATATACTTTTTATATCTTTCCTTGATAAAAATAGCATATAATATCAGTTAAAAAAGATGATTTTGATTGTTTATCAATGAAATAAAGGCTAAAATAAATTATTTAATATGCCTGGTGGAAAGTGTCTTTTCAGTGACTAGTGGATTCAGGAAAAGCCTTACAAAAATTGGCTTTTGCTTGTTTCAGGAAAAATACATGCCCTTTGTCTAGTTTGCATGAAAGACTGTATTTTAGATATGAAGGAATCAGCCTGTCAAATCCCATGTGAAAGGGGGGGGGGAAACAAAAAAAACACATGTATTTATTTGAGCAGGCTCTATCTGCCAAAAAATGTACTCATTCAAAAGATATTTTCAATTCTGCAGTTCCTGTTAAAAAATGTGAATCCATTGCATGTTCTGAAATTTTAGATTCATTTGCTCCTTCAATTTGAAAGATATTTTATGGGTCCTTAAAGTTTTAAACAGGTGATTCAGCTACAGTTCTTGTAGCAATATAAATTCTCCCTTTGAAGCATTTTTCCAACCAGTGTTATTGCAAAACAATTCAGTGGGGGTGAAAAAAAGTATTTATTTATAGTTTTTAAAATTACACCTTATCTTTTCAATTTATTGAAAGAAAGTGCTGATAATTATGTGCGTATCTTTGATGACAGTTTAAATAATCATCTGCAAACAAAACAATTAGTCTGCCAGGTTTTGGGATAATGTTTCTGTTAAAACATGGCATTACTTGTCAGATTTCTTAGGTCAGCAGACGTATATTGTGTTGGAAAAAATGAAGTGTTTAGAATTAGGAACTAGTAAATTATTCCAGTTGTCAACAGATAGTCTGAATGTGAACTGGTCTATTTTCACTGAAATGTTTGCTTTTTTAAGAAAGTGAAGAGCATACAAATATTGTAACTTTTGGAAGCTGCAGTACACAACACTTATAGCCATGGATGTTCTTTATTACCGGAAGTTGAGATAACAGCAATTGCTGTTTACAGACTATTTAAAGACTCACATAGGAATAACTTTGGTACCAAAGTAAGGCATAAAAATTTTTTTAAAGTTTTGCAAATGTGGATGATTATAATTATTAGTGTTTTGAGCACATTGTTACCATATCTTAAGACACTTGTCGTTTGTTCAAAACAAAAATTAGCTAATCCTGGTGCAAAAGCTTTTGATACTGTGCAGAAGTGTACAGAAAATGTTCTTTTTTCTGCTGAATGTAATTTTATATTTATTGCTCATGCAGTAGCACCTTTTCTGATACTTTATCAACTTGATAAACCAATGTTATCATTTATCACAAGAGATTTTCGTGTATTGTTAAAAAATGTAATGTAAAAAAAAAAAATTTTAAAAAGTCTTTGCTGTCTATTTCTTCATATAAACTTAATAGAATTGGTGTAACAGATAATGACAAACAAAAATGTATTATGATGATGTATGTATCAGATGCTGGATTTGTTGCTAACAATATCATCAGGGAATTGTATATGAGCAAATCTTTAACAGAAAAACAGAAGATGAGAGTTTTTTTAAAAATTGCAAATTATTTTTAGTAATTATGACAAGAAAATTTATAGAAAAATGTCCTTTGCAATATTCATGTGGTATGAAACATTTAATGTTTAGATCCATGACTTCTGATATGTAATGAATCAAATAATTTAAATAAAATGCAGACACTTTTTTTTTTTTTTTTTTTTTTTTTTTTTTTTTTTTTTTTTTTTT
>JAPDSC010145801.1:36688-48738 GCA_026290005.1 Latrodectus geometricus
GTAAACTAATTTGTATTTGTTAACTTTTTATTTTACTATGATTTGTTATTAAAAATGAGTTTAATGGATTTACTTACAGTAATGAGAAAATAACTGCTCATAAAAATTGTAGATAAATACATTAAATTTTTGGTTTTGGCTTAATCTTTTACTAAGATTTTCCATGTACAGATTTTTGTCTTTATATTTAAAAATATTCAACAGATTCACATTTGTATTTCTAATATGAGTTTGTATTCATAACAATATTATCTAAAAAAATTTATTTTTTAATAAAATATATTCTGTATATTTTTATGACACATTTGTTCTAAAATTTATACTAAATTTAGTTTATTATAGTAATAGTTAATTTTCTTTTTTTAGGAGGTACAGCTGTTGGAACAGGATTGAATACTAGAATTGGCTTCGCTGAGAAAGTTGCTGCAAAGGTTGCTGAAATTACAGGTATGCATTTGATGTTATTTGTATCATCTGTAGAGTTTCATTTTATGATATCAAAAGGCAATTGCCATGATTTCATTTCTGTAATCTATATCTATGATACAAAGATTACTTTTATATGTATGATATATATCTCCATGTTTTGTTATAAAAATTTATTAATTAAATAAACTATTCTAAGTTTTTTTGCTTATGCATACATAGATACAGATTTCAATTCTGTATTCAGTATTTATAATATACAGATGAAATACTTTTAAAAAATTTATTTTAATAATTAGTTCAAATAATAAATTTTAATAAAGAAAAAATAGTATATAACTGTATAACCTTACACTTATGAAAGAGATTAATAACTAATGTTAATGTAACATAATTATACTATTATTTATTGTAGTTCAATTTTCTTTATTTAAATGTTACCTATGCTACTAATAAGAATTATCTTGTAAAACTGTTTTTGTCATTTCCATTAACATAAAAATAGAATTGTTCTAAAATTTCCTTAGTTAATTACAGTTCTATCTTTTTACTTATATAAATTATTAATCAAGTTTTAGAAAATATTTTTAATAAATATGCTTACTAAATGCTTCTTGTCTTAATGTAGTGCTTATGAAACTTATGCTGACTTTTTTATTTCACAAATTCATACTTCAGTATTTCCAGATGTCAGATTTCAGTAAAAAGTATAAGTGTTATATTAGACTTGTAAACTAACAATTAGCAAGACATTGGAAATTATTTAGAATTAAATTTTGTATAATTATCATCATTATTATATGTTAGTGTTTGGCTTTCTCTATTCTGAAGATATTTTTCTTATCCCTTGATGAAGTATTTTAAATATGGTTGGAAAAACCTGTCATATTTTACAGATTTTTCAAATCATACATGTATCCATAAAAAAGGAATGTTTTCTGCAAGTTTACAAAATAAAAAAATTTTTCCTCGCAGTAAAAGATGCTTAATAAAATAATATTGAACTACCATTTGTGAGAAAAGCCTGTTATATATTTCATATTTTCAGGAAGATACTATTTTTATATAGTCCATTTTTTTATACATACGATGTTATGTTCCTGTTTATTAAATATTTTTTAGTTTAATTATTTATTAACCATTTGTGGATTTCAGTTAAATATTTAAATCATTAAAGAAATTGATTAATATCAGTAGAATGGTTAATTAAAAGTTTGTTGAAGATAATTTAAAATAATTATATATATATATATATATATATATATTGATTTTTTAAAAAATATGTTGATGGGGTTAACAAATCTTGTAGAGTTTACCAGAATTTCAGTCTTGAAATTACTACATATATCTGTAAGTCATTATTTGCCATTATTGATATAACTTATGAATCACATTTCATTTTCTTTTATTCCCAGTTTCCTTGATTATAATTTTCTTTCTTTTTTTTTCTTTCTTTTTTTTTTTTTGTAAAAGTAAAATTATTATTTTGTTTTGCTTATAACTCCTCCTTTTGATTATGCATTAGTTTGCTCAAGTATCCTTTCCATATTGCTTAAAATTAGAAAATGATTTTGTGAAAAATTATTGCTCAGAACTTCATAACAAATATATCTATTAAAAGCTATTGTAAAGCAATTAAATATATATTTTTTGAGAACTTTTCACAGTTAATGGTCCTTAGTTCTATATAGCAAATGAAGTAGTGAATAAAATCTGCATAAAGTTGAAAAGCAACAGTTTGATTGTTCATTGTTTAAGTGTCGTAAGAATAGAATTCAGAAATGAGGAATTATTTCCGTTTGGAGTCATGTAAAAAGCATATATTTCTAAAGAAGATTTATAAATATTTAGAATAGCATACTACCTAAATACCTGTAAATTCAATTGTATAAGTAGAAAACACCAACTTTTTTTCATTTCATTTGGATGAATACTTTGTGCTTATTATTGATGTTTAATATAAAATATTTATACTCTAAATTACAATCTGTGCAAAAATAATAAAATATTAATCAAACAAAATCTGTTTTATACAGTTTTGTTTCATTTGTATTATATTTTCAGGTTTGCCTTTTGTATCAGCTCCAAATAAATTTGAAGCCCTTGCTGCTCATGATGCAATGGTTGAAATTTCTGGGGCATTAAATGTAGTCGCTTGCAGTTTAATGAAAATTGCAAATGATATCCGATTCCTTGGTTCTGGTCCAAGATGTGGTTTAGGTGAATTAATATTACCTGAAAATGAGCCAGGGAGTAGTATAATGCCAGGTTGGTGTAGAAGTAGCTTGATTTTTTTTTTTGTGTAAATCTATTTATTACTTATTAAATATCACACCTTAAATCATTCATAGTGAAATTAAGTATATTTTTAATAGTTCAAGCAAAAATTTCTTTTAATTAGCTGATGAATTATATTGTAATTAGTTATTTTGTTAATATTTTTGTGGATTAGCTGTTAATATGAAAATAAAATATTGATAATTTAATAATAATTAATTTGACATTCTAATCAATTAAGTAGAAATTGCTTAGAATGTCAAAAAAATTATATCTTGCCTTTCTTTATAAAAAATGCAAGATTAAAATTATATTTAATAATAAATTTAGTTAGAAATATGGAGGAAATAATTGTAAACTATCAGTATGCAAGTGAAAAATGTTAGTATAAAATGTTAATTTCAGGTAAAGTTAATCCCACTCAGTGTGAAGCAATAACTATGGTAGCTGCCCAGGTGATGGGAAATCATGTTGCAGTCACAGTCGGTGGCAGTAATGGACACTTTGAACTAAATGTTTTCAAGCCTCTGATGGTTGCTAATGTTTTGAGGTCAATTCGACTTATTTCTGACAGTTCTATATCATTTACAAATAATTGTGTAAAGGGAATAATTCCAAATACGTAAGTGTGATATCATTGCTATTCTGTAATTTTTATTGACTGGTATTGTAATGAGTTTCAAATAAAACTTATAAATCAAAATTTAATTGTATATTTATAGCAATTTATTGAAAGTAAATTTAATGAAAGCAAGCATTGTAAATAGTTCTCAAAAAAGAGTTTGATTTTCATTAATATTTACACATTTTCCGTAATTTATTGAAAATAAATTACTGTATTTTTTAATAGAATGTGCATATTTGTCTTTGTTTGCAAAAAGTGACTGTTGAGTGGGAAAAAAAATTATTTTTATATTTTAATGAATAGGTTATTCTGCTAAATTAAGTAAAGACAGTTATAATTTAGCAAAGATATACATTATCAATTCTTAATAAGGTTTTTATTTTAAGAAATAATATTTCAGTAAATTAAAAAAATCTTTTGCTTTTAAAGGTTGTAAATAAGACTTACTTTTCAACATTTGTAATAATTACTAAAAATAAATGATGTTGTAATGATATTTACAATAATATGACTTGAGTATTTGATTAATATTTATACACTTGTAGTAATTTATTATGATTATTTCTCAAAAAATTAATGATATGTATTCTCCATTGTTGTATATAAAACTCTTGCTTTTAATTAAAAGTTAAATTGCAATAATTTTTTTAGTATAAAATAGCATTTCAATCATTAAATGATATTTTAAGTTAAATAATTCTAAATGATACTCTTGCCTTTCAGTAATATTCATATATTTGCAATAATTTTTGATATTCTAATTGAAATAATATTTCAAAACGTTTTGCAACGTTGCTTCTGATGCTTTCTGAACTCTTATCCTCATCAGGATTTGATTTCTGAACTCTTTATTATATTATCGTACTGATTAGTTTCTATATTTTTTAATAATTTAATTAGAATAAATTGTGGTCTTTCATTAATGATTAAAAAGTTCCTTAGTAAATAAAGTAAGGATATATATTGTTAATAATTATTGTAATAATAATATATTGTTAATAACTCAAAACATGGTTTTTACTTTTGATTAAAATGTATATGTTTATAATAATTTATTAAGGTTAAATGATGGTTTGTTTTATTTCAGTGATAGAATCAGCCAACTTCTCAATGAATCTTTGATGTTAGTCACTGCGCTAAACCCGCATATTGGTTATGACAAAGCTGCCAAGATCGCCAAGACAGCCCATAAGGAAGGCACAACATTGAAAGAAGCCGCAATTAAGTTAGGCTTTTTAACATCAGAGCAATTTGATAAGTGGGTTCAACCTGCTGATATGTTAGGACCAAAATAATTATAATTTATTATAGTATTTGCCAAAAAAATGTTTGTATTTGAGTTGGATGTAATAATACAAGTATTCAGTTTATTATAAAGATTTTGTTTTATTTTGAAAATATTTCCCACATTTATCAGAAAATATTATTTAGTATGATATATTAAAGTATTAAAGGTCAGTATATAAAATCTAATTACAGAGGGTAATCACACATTTTTATAACAATTTTGCAAAGATATATATAATTAAATATTTCATTTTCTAATATGTTAAATTTGATAGCCCTTTCTCTGAACTATCATATTAAATCATGTTTTTCAAGATAAAAGTCCTTTTAAGGTTGGTTTGTTCCGCTCTTCTTTCACAATCTTGTAAAGTGTATCCAATGTTTTTAAATGCTGCTTATGAAGAGCTTGTTTTTAAGTTCCAAATGCACAGTAATCCGTAGGTGAAATGTCAGGGAACTTGTGTGGGATGCATTTAAAGGAAGTAGCTTTAATTCCAGTTTCATTTTTTATTTTCTCAAGAAACAGCTGTAGATTTAGAGGTCTAGATATTTCCATTTTTCACCTGCCAAATAATTTTCATTTAACAATCTACTCATAGCATAATCCTAAGAAACACGTTTCATTGTTAGGCAATGAACATCCTGCTTTTTTTGCTTTGATTAATTTTAAATCAGATTTTATAATTTTGTTCACAGTTCCCAACTGAGATATTTAAGGATTTTGCAATATTTCTTTGGGTTTTAGGATTTTCCTTTAAAACATTAGATATGATTTTAGATTTAATAAAAGGTGTACATACTTTGTGGGGTATATATTTCTTGTCTTTTTCCCTATCAAATTTACACCTTGACATTTCTTTCCTTTCATATTAATTAAGCAACTTATTTTATGTGTATAAAAATTCTAAAACCCTGATTTTCACATATTTTTTAATTGCTGAATAGGGTATTTTTCTTCAGATAGCGCAGAAAAATCCATTGTTTATTTTTTATTGTCATTTTAAAGCAAAGATTATTTTTAGTGCTGTAGATGATAACTAAGCCTTATAACAATTTAATGGCAATAACATTATTTTTCAATTAAAATTGTTACAAAAATGTGTGAACTGCCTCTGTATTCACACATATGATCTAACTGATATAATAAATTTAATATTTCAATACACACATTTTTCTGGTGTCATTTATAAAATGGAATGAGGGATAGAAAACATTGTTATTGTAAAAAGTTAAAACACATTCACCAGAAGAAACACATATTTATTTTAATATGAAATTAATAGAGAATATTGTTTACTCAATAGCATGATTAGGTAAGTATACTAAGATTAAAATATTTAATAAAGAATATGCAGAAAATAACAAATTTGCCAATTAGTTTTTATTTTAAAAATTCCTAAATTGCTGTTAGTAATTATTACACATGTACATTTTGACTTGTTTTTACAGTCATTTCTGCAAACTATTAAAAGTTCAGCAAATAGTAGTAAAATTTGCAGTTTTTGTAAGTTTCAATATCACCAACAAGCTAATTCTTTACCCTTGCTAGATGATGTAGATTCCACCGCAGAGTCACTAACCTTAAGAATATTTCAAATTCAATATTATTCTGATCATTGGAAATTGTAGTTGTATTTATGCCTCATTGTGACAATAACTAATTAGTGGTCGGACAGTGTGAGTGGTTCTGGTTCGATCTCAACCTTTGCAGATCGGCGAGAGATGGATCTGTATGCACAAATGTCCGGCTGCGTCCTTGGGCATTTTCCAGGTTTCTTCACTCATGACATGTGAATATGATCAACCATCTGTGAAGTCTTCCCAAATGACAAATTACTCGTTGGATATTAAAATTCCTTATGTAAAGGGGATTAAGTTAGTGAAAAGGGCTTTCTGCATGTAACAGAATTATTTTCTTTCATCAATTATTGCTGTTTTTCATTTTTTGAAACTAAAATGTCTACTTTCTGTGTGATTCTCATACATGTCAGCTACTCTTTTCTCTTAAATATGCAATAAATATCCTTTATTTGAGAAGTGTGATTTTAGAAATGTTAAAGTCAACCATTAAAATGTTGAAGTTGATTTAATTTTTTTTTTCTACAGATGGATTTTTTATAAATCAGTAAATCTATTAGATAGTGTGATGTTGTCTTGTTCTGTAAAATATTGTTATAGGATAAAATTGATTAAAAAAAAAAAGCGTTCAACACAGTTCTGGCTACATCGATAACTTCTGTGGAATAGAAAAGTTAATGCTTGGAATCGAGATAGATTTTGCAGTACTCATCGAAGAGAAAAGTTACCAGAGGAGGTAATACTTTACTTATTTACTGCAGCTGAATTATCTTTCTGAGCTTCAGTTCAAGAGTTCGCTTTCCACGAATTGGGTGGTAGTGGTTTGTAGATTCTGGTTGCGTGAAATGTTCAGATTGCTGGTCGACCATTATGGATGTCCATTAGACATCAACTTATTAATTCATGAATGCGTGTGGATTAAAAGACGTCTATTTGACGTTGTAGATGCAATCTGGATATTTATCATAATGAGCAAAAATTAGCAATTTAGCAGACAGTTACTGCGGATGGAATATGAATGAATGTGTTATCTAAATTTATTAATTATAATATCGTATACATTATTTATAAAAAATCCTTTAGGTGTGATTTATAATTATGGTATATTAATTTCTTTTCATCTTAATTTACAACATTTAAAGTGAAGAAAATTATTCTACAAACTTCAAATAGTTAAGCAATGACTTGGTTGGTTGGGTTTTATAGAGGTCTAAGCGATGACTTAAGTCATCGCTAAATAATTATTATTTTTTCAACTATCTTTTTTTAAATTTTATGGAGTTTTATCGAGTTTTGTAAATGAATAAATATTTTGAAGGAATTCTACCTATTTTCTTGATAGTTCCACAGTAAATTACAAGTGAAAGATATTTTATTACTAATTATTGTTGACACATGTCAATGTTCTTATCAATGTTTATGTTCCCCTTTGGTGATATTCTTAAAAGGGTGAATGCGCGGAAATATTGCCAAGAGCAATAATGATTTAAACATAGTTGCTAGTGATGTCACGGGAGGTATGATACTTTAAACGTAGGTTTGTGACATCCCTTCCCCCTCCCAAAACACCTAGTGCTCCGGAGCTAGTTTCGTCGCAAAAAAATGGCAACAAGAAAAGCCGTACACTGGTATAAGAATCTTCGTAGTATTTTTCTTTCACGTTCTTGGGCTTTTTGTTGATTTTGGTATAACACAAAAAATATAGTACTTATATATATATTAGTGTTACTGCACATAATATCATTTTATGAATATAATTATTATTTTTTAAGTAAACTGTAAAGTTAAAATTTATTATTATTGATTTATTTTGTTATATCATGACGCAATTTCCATGGACATAGCATAAAATTAGCTGTGGTGAAGCTATTACATAAATACTAAAAATGTCTAGTTATGTTCTGCTTTCATTCTGTTGTATTACGTAATTTATCTTTTCAGTTTATAACTAAGCAGCATTCTCAGAAATTAGGTATTTTTTCAGAGTTAAAATCTAAACTAAGCATGGAGTAATAAACTATAGGTTATTGGAACCCAGATAAGTAATGATTTAAAAAAAACACAACAAAGCGAATACATTCAGCTTGACACTTAAGCACATTTACATTCATGACATGATTTATAACATTTCTGGACTTTTTACATGCTGCACATTACATTAGGCCAATGTGCTTTGGAATTCACTGAATAAAATTTATTTCTATCAGCATGTACTCCTTGAATCGAAACAAATCACGTGCTCTCAATTGATTCAAGTAAGAGAATATTTGATAAGATTACTGTAAATTTTTAAATCAGTCATCTTAATTTCTCAAATTTCTATGGTTGGTATTCTAATAAGTTGAGTGTTACCGATATTAGTAACTATTCCACTGATAAGTAATAGTACCAGAATTCAAATTCCATTAAAGTATTTTGCTTATCTTGTTGATAAAGAACTCAAAACACTTTGTTTATAAAGGCAAAATGATATCTTTCATAAAAAAATTTTTTTTAATAGTTGCTTAAAAAATTTCATTCATTATTTGCAAAAAAAAAAAAAAAAAAACCTTGTAGAATGAAATACATAATTCCATAGAGTTTATAAGGATTGATATCCATAATTTCTCAGGTTTTGCATTCATGAATCGAGGTATAAAATATAAACCTTAATTGTTAAGGCAATTTTAGATTATTAGTACTTTGATCAGTAATATGGAGAAAAATACACAGAATCTCATAATAATTAAAATTCTTTGTATCTCTGTATGATCTTCTTAAGTGACTTTAAATTTTGAGTTTATTTAGAAATTAGGATAGATACCTCATAATTTCCTGTTGTTGGGAAGAGGTTTCAGTAAAATATTTTTTAAGAAAATATAAATATTAACATATTCTAATAATTAAAATAAATGTTCTACACAAATTGATACTACATTTTAACTGATTTTTAGCATTTTATTTGATAATAATACTGAGGAAATCTAATAATTTAAAAAATACATTCACTAATCAGGAGATTGTGTGTTTACAGTTATTGATTCAGAATTCTTTTTTACTTTAAAATTTTAAAATGCTTATTTTCTTTTAGATGTTGTAAAAATGAATGCTACTTTTGGCCAATATTATTGATGTAATAATAATATCCTGCATTAAAAATTGTTCACGCCATGCATAAATTAGATTTCTAAATGAAATGAAAAAATTGTATAATAAAAAGTTATATTCGTATGATGTTTTGAATTCAGTTTAAAATATGCATTCAATTACTATGATTAAATACTTCATTAACTTATAACTCTATAAAAGTTAAATTTTCTTTGTGCGGAGTTGCTTTGTAAGTGTTTATTGCTGCATGTTCTCGCAGCGTTCGAGCGATATCGTTAGACACAATGAAAGTTTACAAGAAAAAGGTTGCCCAAAATAGCATGATTATAAAATGCGCCAAGGAAGAAGCTCCATAGCCATTGCAAATACGGAACATCCCGCCCGTCGTTGAAATATGCATATGTTTCAAAGAAAAATTTTAAGGAAAATTACCTCGTTAATTAATATATAAAAAAAATAATACAATAATTATACTTGGAATAATGAATACAATTTGTACAATGATTTAACAAATATAAATGAAATTTTCAATTAGAAAATTATCTACAAAAGGCAAAATGCAAATTTTAGGGATAGGCCTTCTAAGATTGGTCTTCGCCGTTCGTATATCTGCTACTCTGACATTGCCGTCTGGGCCAGAAAGTACCTTAAGAGTTCGACTTAATGGCCACTGGTAAGTTGGAAGTCGAATGTCCTTTACTAAAACTAACATACCAGGACTTTTTAAGTAGCCATTTTTAACGCTGCTCTAAATGACTCAAACTGTTTTGCTAATATTTCCAAATATTTTGTGCTAATTTTTGAGTACTTTGCCATCTAGTAAGAAGATTGTCTCCTTTAGCAATGAAGTTAGGTTCTGGAATAGAATTTATAGGTTATCCTATTCGGAAAATGAGCTGGAGTTAAAACTGGAAATTCTTCAGTATCAATGGGTAGAGGACATAGAAGTCGTGAATTAAGAATCCCTTCTATTTGAATGATTACTGTTAAAAACTCTTCATACGTTAATCTTGCTGAGCGTACAACTCTATTAAAATGATAGTTAAAAGCCTTGATGTTCGCTTCCCAAAGACCACCAACGTTAGGAGCCTTTGGAAGCAAAACTTTCCAACCGATTCCTTCAGAGGACAGATTATTTGAAACGTTTTCTCTTTAACATAAGCGTTTGCATAAGCTTAAGCAAACGCTTATGTTAAAGTTAGTTTGCATAAGCGTTTAATTTCTACAGATGCACCAGTAAAATTAGTCGCATTATCGCTGAAAATAATGGAGCTTTTCTCACGACACGCAAATAATCTTTTCAATGTAGCAATTAGAGCTTCAGAAATTAAGTCCAGACAAACTCAATGTTTACAGCCTTGGTTGCAACATATATTTTTTGAAGAATACCTTTTCTCTGACCCTTATGTTTTACTTCAAAGAGCCCACGTAAGTCGATTTCTGTGTTTAAAAATACTGAGTTAGGTGTAACTCTGTTGGCAGGAAGGTCTCCCATAATCTGATTTGCGACAATTGGCTTGTTTCTGAAGCATTCTACACATTCATGAACTGCACTTCTGCCACCAATGGGCCAATATTTTAAACGAACAGAATTTAGAAGAGCTAGAGGGCCTACCTGAATAAGTCTCGTTTATGATAATATTAAAATTTAAGTTTAACTGATTTATTTCCGGCCGAAAGGATGTTTTTGATTAAAATTTAAATTAGAATGCCCAAGTCTCTAATTAATCCGTCAGACGGATCTATGAAAGAAATTTCAACTTACTGGATGAACCCTTTCTAAAGCACAGGAGAAAAATACCTGAACAATTTTTATAAAGAACATTTTCTGCATTTTTGTATTCCTCCTGTTTGAGAAATCCTCTTTCAGAGAACTTCGCAAGAACCTTAAAATAAATGCTAGAATTCTAATTAGTTTATGAAAACCTATAGCGATATTGAGTAAATCATTTAAAAATTTAGAGCTGTTAAGTATAGTTTAAGTTATTTTGGAAATAGCCTTGAGTTTAACATCAGTAAAAAGTTTGTCGGTTGAGACACTAGAAATTTACACAGTCTGAAAGGCAGTTAAATTTAATCTTGAAATGTCTGGTCCTTTAAACCCCAATTTACTGGCTACAAGGGCTTTAACATTAAGCCCTCTGAAGAGTAAGTCAGCGAGATTATGGTCTGATGGAATGTGCTGTCACTGAAGATCTTTCGAGAGTTGCTGAATTTGAAACACCCGGTTGCTAACAAATGTCTTCAGTAAGTTTGAAGGAGAGTTTATCCATGTGAGGGCTATTATTGAGTCTAAATATAATGTGACAGAATCCATTTCCAGTCCTATTGCAGCAATGACTTTCTGTATGAGTTTTGAGGGAAGTAAACAAGAACAAAGCTTAGGAGTAGAAATCATCATGGATTTGGTTGGAGCCAACCTTGATTTACTGCATAAAAGTTGGGTTCCTATTAGGTTGTTCGGAAAGTCATTTCGTTTTTCCAACCTAAATCAGTTTTTTGCAAGTTAAAACCAACCATTTTATGAGTATAAAATCATGCTACGACCAGAAAGATGGTAAAAGGTATTAGACTAGAATTGACAGTATGCAATTCAATAAAATATTTATTCGCTATACGCTTTTCTTTTTCACATAAAACGAAATAACTTTCCGAACAACCCAATATTTTATCTGAATTGGATACAGTTTTTATGTAAATTACAGCCTTTGAAAAAGCATCTGCAAATCTGTGTAACTCTACGAGCTTTGTGCTAACTTGCAAAAAACAT
>JAPDSC010145808.1:0-25739 GCA_026290005.1 Latrodectus geometricus
TTTTTTTGTGAGCATTAAACAAATGATTGCTAAAAGAGCCAGAATAAGAATTTTTCTTTGCACATTTTACAGTATTGATATAGTAAAAAAGCTATTCAAAAGAAATAAATTTTTAGTATTCGTCTTCTATTTTAAAGTAAACAAAATATTTAAATAAAAAGATTGTAATGTAATATATGGTGATATAAAAATTTATTTTCTAAGAAATGTTTTCATTTCTTTAATGTAAAGAAATTTAAAAAAAAGTGCAAAGATTTTTAGAACAATTTTCAAAAGCACTCTTTTAACATTGACTGATTTTAAATATTTGCTTTTCATTTTATCTCTCTATGTGAGAATATCGAAAACTTCAAATCTTAAACTAAATATTTAAAATTTAAAAATTTCTTAAACATTTTTAAAACATTTCGATTATTTCAGAAAAAAAGTTCTTTTTTATTTGAATTTATTCAAAACAATTTAATTTACAATACAGGTTATAAAAATTTTTAATTCATCATTAGATTATTGAGAATAGATTACTGACTTAAAATTTTTAGTTTTATTAGTGAATCTATAATTAACGAATTTCATAAGAATTGTCATGAGATACATTGTTCTTAGATTTTTTATTCAGAGTATTTAGGTATTTGTAAAACAATAATGTTTTTGAATATATAATCGGCTACGTATCAAGAATTTTAAATTAATAAAAAATTTATGAAAATATGGATTATTTTCTAAATAAAATTCTAATTCCATTGTAATAAAAATTTCATTTATGCTTTCTTTGAACAATTTGTCTTATTAATTCTAGTAAATATTTGAATGCAGAACTGGTTGATATACCAGACCAAATACAACCCTTGTTTATTTGAAGTCAAACAAAAACATCTATGTCCAAATGTCTTAGCACAATTTGCTTAAATGAATTGTGAAATGTTTTATTAAACAAATGAATTGGAAATAATTAACTTTAAAAATTTTACATAGGTACATTAAATTTTATTTTCATTGCGCACTAATAATTTATAAATTTATTTTAATTTCTGTTTACTTATTAGAATTACGGAATTGTTTCACAAGTAGTTATTTCTTGAATAAAATCCATTTTACTATTTATTTAGAAGACACGAATTTCGTATTCTCATCTCCAATAAATAAAATTATTTCCGTATAAATATTTAAATGATTCCTAAATAGTCATATTGTTTTAATGTTTTTAAAATGTAATATTTTAAAATTATTGCAAGTGATTATTTTCAATTTCACCATATTTGGAGAAGTTTCTTTCATTCTGAATTAATTAATTGATTGCTTTCAAAAAATTCTTTTTCCCTAAGAAACACCATAATTTTTTAGTATTAAATAAACATAATTTATTTTCCCGTAATTTTCAGGTTTTGAATTTTTATTCAAGTTGAGAATATATCCTTATTTTGTTTAATTTAATACATGAAAATCTAAAGAAATCAATGGTGCTGCAGAGGAAATAATTACCTTTTAGTCAAATTGGGAGTGTAAGAAAACTTTTCATGTCTAGACTCAAGACTTAATTTTATAGCGTTTTGAGATAAACTATGTTATACTACACATTTCTAGTTAAAATCATTATCTTCTTAGTATCAGAGATTATTTGCATTGAATAAAAAGACATTTTTGTAGAAAACTTCCATGTCTTTATTGATATATGTGTGTCAAACGAATATACTAATTTCCTTACAGTGATGCAACTTTTTAATACTTTTAATTTTATATTAGAAAAATATATGAGTTTCTTCATATTAAAGATAAACAGTAGTATCAAAGAAATTGATATTTTGACTAAAGACATTATTTTGTTTCACATTAATACCAAAGAATGTATTGATGTGTTAGCATTTATGTGAAAGAACATTAATTTGCTCATATTAATATAAAAAAGAACATATAAAATTATCTGTAAATTAGTACCTATAGACTTATTAATTTTTTGAATTAAAAACAAATTAAACTCTTAACAACATATTAAATCTTAAAAGAAAATGTTATTTTAACTATTGCAAATGGAACAATCTCACATTACAAAATATTTTATGTGTTAATGCATTCATATTATTATTAACATATTCCCTTGTATCAGTGTTCATGATTTACGTAGATTTGATCTAAGATTTATTTATGCATTGTCGATTGTTATGAAAACATAAAAATTGTCTGAGTATATTTACTTTTTAAAATCACACAATAGCTGTAATATAAATATATAACTTTCTTTTGACAACAGACTCTAAAATTTTGTATCTCCAATCTTAAAATAATAAAATGAGACATGTAAATGTGTATCTATACATCCCAAACATAGAATAACAAATATTAACTTACATGCTTTAAAATTATTAAATTGAATTTAAAATTTGCAAATATTTTTTCAGTTCTCAAAGATAAATACAGTGATTTCAGTACCTCTATTTACACATTGATACTTAGAAGGATATACTTTTATATTACACTTAATCAACAATGTATGATACATATCTATTATTCAATGTTACTTCTATAATTCTTGGAATTAAACATCCTCACTTAATATATCTTAAGCCTAACAGACCATATAAAAGCTATTTTTTGTAAATTTCTTTTTGGTCATTCTAAGAAAAGATTAAATTATATTTTTATGTGCTTAGATGCTATTCCTTGTCTATTCTGTCAAATCGTTTCCTTAATAGTTTTGAAAAATTCCTTGTCTGGAATCTTGCATTCTGTTATTCAGGAAAATTTAAAATTCTCTTTTCCCTAAATATATATTTGTAAAGCTTTATTTAACAAATAGAGTGTATTAAATATTTTATATAGATTTTTCTATCTTTTTCACATCGTTGTACACAAAATAATCAAATAGGTGAGAACCAATCATTTATAATAAATAAAATTATGATTTCAGCCTTTTAAAATTTACAAGAAAAAACTCACAAAGATCAACTTTGTCGCATATTTGAAATATGTATAAATAATAAACAAATCACTAATTCACAACTTAAAGTGTTTTAAACATATATGTAAGGATAAGTTTAATCAAATGACATGGGATTAACTTTTAACTAATTGATGATACTATTATTTTTAGATTATTTTTTGTTACAATTTTTATCGATTTATTTTATTTATTGTTACGAGCTAGTTAATTTATTATAGATTAGTAAATCACTTAGCACTAATATCTGTTAAGTGTTCTGAGTGTTTAATTAATGAAAATTCTAGAATAAAAATAACTCTAATGGGAATATTGGAAATCTACATAATTTCTAATTAGTTAAGTTATTCCTCTTTCTTTTTTATTATAAAAATTTTATGAATGCTTATAACAACAACTTTTTCATCTTAGAAAAAAAAACAATGCTGGAATTTGTACAAAAAAAATAACTTATTTATAAAAACAAAATGAATACGTCAAAAATCAAACGTTGATTAATATATCATAGGGACAGCTTTTGAAATGAGAATCAATAAAGTCGTTTTTATATTAATTAAAAAATCTGTTTTCACCGTATTTGTGTTACAGTAATTGTTAATGGCACTCATCAAATACTTTAGAAACGAAAAAAAAAAAGAATGAATATTAATGTGAAACTCATTAACTTGAATTGATAAGTAAGTAAGAAAAAATAGAATATTTACTGGAACTGTTCCAAAAAAATTAAATTTATCAGAAATTGCATGTAATCTTTGGAATAGCAGTTTTCAGCAAATGTTGTTTATCGTAGATATTAGATCTGTCATTTACCTCTTTTGATTTGCATTTATAACTCGATCTTCACTTCTAGTATTCTAAAAAGTTAGATTTGTTTTTTTTTTTAAATAGAGAGTGCCTAGTATTAAAAATTTGTAAAAGAATCTCTTCATTTTTTTTATTCCAATGTGATTTTGTCTTCTGTGTCATTAATTAGAAAGATATCAACATTTTTTTTATTGCTCATTATTTTTAAAGATTAATTTTTGGTATTTAGTATTTTCTAAGATTTGCTTCATAGGGCTTAATAATTTTACAGATTTGTATCTTAGTGTTTAATGTTTTTAAGGATTAGTATTTTAATGTTTAATATTTTTCAAGATACGTTTTTATAGTTAATATATTTCAAGATTTACGTTTTCTAGCTTTTAATGTTTTTAAGATTCTTTGTTTGGCATTTTACATTTTCCAACATTGATTTTAATAATAAATATTTAACAATTTATTAGTGTTTAAATTGTATAATTAATTTTTGTTAAGTTAATGTTTTAATATCTAAAAAGGATAAAATTAAAACAAGCACATTTCTTTTTCATTTTGAACTTTTTCAATTTTTTTTCACTTACTGATGCCAATATTTGTAAAGAATATATGCTCTAGCCTCCAAATATTTATCAGCAATTTTCTTTTCCAATAAAAACCGAAATATTTCAAAATCATATATTAAATTTACGTTCAGATATTATTGTCCCTGGGAATAAATATAAAATATAGAAAAAAAGGACACATATGAATTTATGCGTTTACAGCTTTGATATTCAGCAATACAGCTTTTATATATCACTCACTTAAAATATAAAAATAGACTACACTGATTTGCTAGATGCGTTAATTAAGAAAAAAAAAGAATCATAGTCAATCAAGGAGAAATTGTTGAAGGTATAAAAAATATCAGGGTTACAAAATTATATTCCATTATAAAGGGACAACACAGCAAGAATACTTGTGTGAGGACATTATATTTGAGGCACATAAGTAGCAATTTAAAACTTAAGAATTAATTCCATTTACACAGCGAGAAATTAGAATTTGATAGTTTCACAATGTGTGCAGTTTCATGTAACATTTATGTTTTTAATTTAATATCTTGTCCATGTGATACTCTCTGGGTATAATAGTATGAGAGGTTTACTTCCCCCTATTTTCAGCATTTCTCATCCATAAATTATTTTTGTGTTGTTCTTATATTATGTTATTTTTTAAAATGTTGTGACTTGTGTTATATAGAATGTGGCTAGATTTTGAGGCCAATCGTATTTTCTCCCACAATGGCACTGACATAAACATTGACATTAATGCTCATTGCAATTGATATTGATTTAAATGCAATTCCAAATAATTTTATGTATATTCTTCTACTACGGTATACATAAAAATATAAAATTGACTTCTTTCATAATTTTGATATTTTTCATTCAGAGTATTAGGTGTGTGTGAAAGTAATGTATAATAAGGTAATAAAATGTAGATGATATCATAATAATTAGGTTAGTTAATCAGTTGACTATCGCAACATTTTATATATATCTGAGTCATAGTTAACTGCTTATATGCAATACTGACCAGCAAGAGAGTTTTGAGTAATAATATGGAGTCAATAAAACAAATACGTATATTTATGATTAATTAGTTTGAACAATTTACATAAACAATTAAATTATATTGAATTCCATGCATATAATACTTTGGTTTTTACAAATATGTGCAGAAATTTACTTTTTCAATTACATAAACCTTGGCGTCTTTTACCCTGAAGAGTTTATTCGTTTCGCTCATTTTGTACAATTCAACCGTCTTTTATTTCACTCTAAGAGTGTTCTTTTTCCATTCCTTGCCAACATTTATCAGATTCCGTGAGGCAGAAACCGATGTATCTCTTCTACAGTACTTTGTAGGTTAAGATCTACGACGTGTCACTTGCTGATTGGACTGCTGTTTTTAGATGAGGTGTTCGACTGATCATTGGGTAGGAAGGAACCAATCAATTCCAATCACAGAGGCACTGCACAGCAGTGAGGAAATAAGTCAGTTCTCTTGGAAAACGGATTCATCTTCCTGCTACCGGACACATACCAACAGGACAGTTAGAAGCAGGATCAGGTAAAATGAAACTTCATTTACTCTGAAGTCAATCGCACCTGTAGAGGAAGATGAGAAGAAGTATTAATTGCTAAGAAAAAAAATGACCTCCAGAGTACTTAGTGTCAGTTTAATTACGTTAGCTGATGCAGCAAAAGTAATGAATTTGCAATTGATGTCAACAGAGAAGCACAAAAATGCAAAAATTGGTTTCTGTATCAAAAAAAAGCTAGAAATTTTAATCTTTTAGAGATTTTAATGGTTATATAGATTTCAGTCAAATTTGTTTTTCTCGAAAACCACTAATTATTAATCATAAATAAACTATTAATTTTTCCATTTTCTGTGGATTATCTCTAATGTCTAATATCCAAATCTTCAATTACTAATAAAAAAAACAATGTTTATAAGAGAAGTCAAAGAAACCTAAATTGTTTAATCAATTGTTTTTATAAAAACATATACATCTAAAAAATTTATAAACTTGTATTGAAAAATATTACTGTTTTTCAAGTAAAAGTACTAAACTTGAGAAAAATATCTCATTTTTATGTACCTGATGTAATTTATAAATTTATTAGGCCCATAAATTGCTCAGATATATATTTATTTTCTTTTTTGTTATTTAATAAACCTCTACAGTTTTAACTAGAAAAACTGCACCTCTACATTTAGTGCAACATCGAGAATGTATTATACCTTGTGTATTTTATGAAACTTGTATTAAATTTATTTCCACACATCAAAAAAAGTTTAATAAATATAATAAAGTTGAATGTTTTGAATCATAGCACATGTGGTTTAATGACATAAAAAGATAAATAATATAACTAATTAAACTAAGTATTTAATTTTTGAAATAGTTGAATGCATATCTTGACAGAATGCAATGTTACGCGATTATCATTTTTTTTTTTTTTTTTTTTTTTGCAGTTCGTCACAGGACTAGCTCCTGATCGTCATCTGTTTCCTGTATGATCTGTAATGGTACACTTCACGGTTGAAGAATGTGTTTTCTTTGATATTATATGGAAATAAAGTATGTGATGAATGTAGTGTAAAGACATTACAATAAATTAGCTGCTTTTCACTGAAAATATTTCACTAAGATTGAGAATAACCTCTGTACAACAGTCGCTTTTTTAAATAATTTTTTGCTATGAATACATAATATTCGATCATCTCATGCTCCATTTCAACAAGATAAGCAAATAAAAAATCGTGAGGTAGTCATGTGACTATTCACAAAGACATCACACGTAATTCATGTAATATTTGCTGGTGCTAGCTTGTTTTTTTGAAAACTACGCTCTTTTTGGGATACTTTATATGGTAATAGTAATACATCAGACTAGATTAGCTGTGGTATGTCTACAAAATATATTTTACATAAATTTCATTCTCAGAGCCGAAAATCTGAAATAAAAAAAATAAATAAAAACAAATCTCAAATGCTTAGCTTTTAGAACACCATTTATTTGTAATATAAGTCATATTTTGTTTGATATTTTTTTTTGTTACTTATCATTGACACTTACACCCAGAATTAAGGCAAAATCAAGTACACAAATGTGGGGTAAGCCCTGTATTATTTTATTATCGATAAGATGCAATATGCACATCGATAAGGGTTATAGTATGTATGAGAAGTGCTCTATCACAGCTATTGTTAAAGAATAATGCCTTGTTAAAGAATAATGCCTTGACTTTTTCATTTTAAAGACAGTTAATAATTTTGAAAGAAGCGTAGTACTCGGAATGTCATAAAAGCAATACTCACAATTCCGATTTACGACGACCACTAGTCCAGAGCTTTCCTGTCTGCTGCTGATAACCAAATCCTCGCTTCTCATGTTGGTGACCTTGAAGAGGGTGGCCACGCATTTCAGCCTCATCTCCCCTCGCTGGAAGTGTCTCGGCTGGACAGTGAATCGCAATCCCAGCAAAGTGGATTCCTGGCCATCCGGATAGCGTATGGGATTGTACATTCTTAGGTAATCCCGATTGGCCTATCAAGAAGTAATAAGCATAAATGCATGAATTTTCGGTACTTGAGACATAATATCACTTTCACCAACATATCAACAGCAATAAAAATAAAAAAAATTCAGTTACATTTAGGCGACATTATGTTTTCATCCCAGACAAATCACAAACCACGAATATAAAAAAAAAATAATAATTTTTTTGCAATGTTTTTAATTACCAGTAAGTTTTTAACAATGGCAGAAAATTATTCCACGTGCTTTGGTAAAAATATAAAATTTATTTTTGTATCAAAAATTATTAAATTTTTTTTTAACCTAAATTGGTTGCTGGAAAGTTAAACCTTTCGGTTTAGAATACTGATGTTTTGAAAAAATCCTTGGTCAAAAATGATTTAAATTTTTGACCATTGTTGTTGTTGTTGGTTTGGGTTTTATGGCGCAAGGTCCAAAATTGGACAAGCTGCGCCATAATTTTTGACTAAGGAAGAAGTGTTAAAATAAAGGTCTTGTACTCTAAAAAGAAACAAAAAAGACAATTTTTAATCCAAAATAACAAATTGTCGTATAATGTTGTTATTTCAACTCTAACATACAATGCTTCTTAACCTATTATTTGCTGAAGATATTAATCTTATATTGATTATATTTTCTTTTGGACATGATAACTATATAAATATAAGGATGAATAGTCAAAACAATTTAACAATGAAAAGATTTTCACAGTAAATTTTCGTAAAGTAAATAAGAAAGCAAAATTTCGTTTCTTTATTTTTAATCTTAGAAAATTTATCGAAATAGTGTAATACTTAAAATATTTTATTCAAATATGTGTGTGCTTCGAATAAATAAATAAATATGTCTATACATGTATTTTCTTTTATATATATATACATATATATAATTAGATGGATAGATTAATAGAGATTGATAAGGATGAATATTCATTCACATAAACTGAATTTAAACTATTCATCAGAATACTGATTAACATATATACTGGAAATTTTGTCTCTTTTGACAACACTCATATCATTTTATAACGAAGAAAATGCTAAGTTGAGCTTACAATAAATTATCTACTTAATACATAGAAATAAATTTAGTTAAATCATTTGCAAATTTTAATTAATCCAAATTAATATTTCAAATTTTATTCATTTCAATACATTATTTGCGACATGAACTATTTAAAATTCAATGAGTTTTCAACAAAAGCCACATTCTTTTAAAGTTAAATAATAAAATTAACTTCCATAGATTTTATCAATTTAATTACTCTAATAAATCTAATTCCTCGGATGGGAATATTTTTATCAGTCTAAGTCATCTTGCATCAAAAATCAATAAGGCTTAATGAACCGAGATTAAACGTGTATTACACGTCTTTCCCGTCGTATTAATTGAGCACTCAAGAAGGTTTCGTACCTAATTCAATTAGTATGCTTCCCGAAAAATATTAATGCATCGTGGACTCATGGTCCTGATAAGAATGGGGAGAAAAATTTCGGAAGAAGCTTCATTCTGAGAAATATCCGATGCTGTACTCTGGCGTTATCGAAAATTATTTCTATACTACATAAAGAATAGTTTTATTATTTCATAACTATTCTATTGAGGCAATCGAAAAAATCTGATTAAATTTAATTTCGGTAATTATTTAAGGCACAATATAACTGTTTAAAAATAAAAATGTTGAAAATTATGTTTTTAATGCTTTATTCATTTATTTGAAGTACCAAATTGCTCTTCGTGTGTAAAAACAGATTTGGATATCTTTCTGAAATTGCTTATATATTTTTTTAATTAATTTCACTGTTTTTATTTAAGAATAATGAAGAGTAAAAATTAACAGGTATTAAATTTCAAATTTTTATAAGATAAATTAAGAAATTATTTGTCTGTTGCAATATTAATAAATAATAAATGAGAAAACACTGAAATTTTATAAATATATGAGCATTATTTTCATCAATATTATCCATAATGTCAATTTAATCATGTAGTTTTTCAGATATGCAAAGAAATATGCATTAATATTTATTGAAATAAGCATTTTCAATACTAATTTGACTTTTAAACAAAGAATTGATTATTTAAACTAAATTATACAGAAATAATATTGAATAAATTTTATACTTATATTTTATTTATGTAGCAATCAGTTCAAACATTTCTTACTCTGCTGAAATGTAAGTAAATAATCGTTGTAAAGTACTTGTCAAATTTGTCAAAGATACTTATCAAATTTGACGAATAGTATATTAAAACATGTTACGTTTCTTGATTTTTGTTCTTTATAAGGCAGTTAAAGTAGCCAATAATCTTTTAATATAGTATGAATAAATCATAATTTAAAGAAATAAATTTTTAAAACAATGCAAATATTATTTTCTGGGAAAGGTATTATTTAATTTAGGATGCATACAAAAGGACATACTTAAATATTTATGGAAATTTCTCATCAGAAATTTCTGAAAAAGTTATTCTTTTATAAGACATATATTGAAAGCTAATTCTCTACTACTATGTCCTTAAACAAAAGATAGGAATATTTTAAAACTTAAATGCATTTTAAATTCAATCTTAAAACCAAATTATTAAGATAAAAAATTAATAAAAAATAACTTGAGAAGTATTTAAAGGAACTCAATCAAACTTCGTAATAATTCTCAACAGTCACATATTTCTAATTATTTAATGTTATTACTTAATAAGATAAGTTTTGATAAATAAGCTAATATTTTCTTTTAATATATCAATAAATGATTGATCTAAGATTTAAAATTTTAATGGTTTTAATTTTGTTAAATATCAAGTTAGAATCATTGATAACATAAAGAATAAAGAGTTACTGAAGTATAAGAAATTTAAGTTTAATATTTAGAAAAAGTATATTTCACTATATCTATTAATTAAAAATTGATCATTTTTACCTAGATATAATAATTTAGATAGATAAATTATTGTAATCATAATTGAAATAATATTAAGACTTTAATTTTAATTACTAAATGTCACCGTATGGGCTTATACATATGACTAAATTTATGCTGATATTCAGATTTTTTTGGCAGTTAATTATGTCTAATATCGAATAATAAAAGTTATTATCAAACAAATTATTCAAAAATCACTTAACAATTCATATAAATTATAAAAGCAGATATCTTAATACAATTTTAAAAATATTTAATACTTTGTAAGCAGAGATCAATAAATGTTTTACATTTACTGATTGATAGCAAAATTTAAGAAGCATGGAAAACAAGAATTGATTTTTCTTGTATTTAAAATCATAATATCATTAATCAGGCCCCTAAAAATATATCATAAAATGCATTTATTAGGCAAAAATTATTACACAAAGTGCCTATAAAGATGATGAAGTCATATTGATTTATTTATACAATTGGCATATATTTTAATATTTTATAAACATTTCATATAGAAATTGGCAAATAATTTTTAAATTTCTGAGCTATTTTTTTAAAATTTTAAAGATATGGAAGTGGGAATCAGTAACTATTTTATTTGAAATCATAATATAAAATCTAAAATCTAGAAACAGAATATTATTTAAAACAAGTTAATTAATTAAAAATATTTAAAACAATAATGTACAGAAATAAATAGGAAACAGATTGATCTATAAAAAGTTTTTGAAGCCAAATGTATCTGTTCATTGATTTATAATCTGAGAGAGAAAGAGAGACAAATCATGGATGAGTAAATAAACAATGCATTAAATGAGTGCTTAATATCAAAAAGGAAAAAGAATTAATACAATAAATAGGAAAGAAATCACAGACTACATGAACCAATTTCTATTGTAAGTAATATCAAATGCCTAAAATATGGTAGTTAAAAAAATTCAAAAATTCATTATAAAAATCATTTCATCATAAATATATAATTCTTTAATATATTAGAAAGGTCCACTAATAAAATCAGCACAGTTTACAATTTTTCAGTGTAGAGTAAATCAACAAATCAATTTCACTTGTGTTTAATCATCATATATAAAAGATATATAAAAATAGGCTGTATCATATCTTAAATAAATATCAAAATTTATCAAACATACTTTGCAAACATAATATCAAATAACAGAGTCTTAATGTCGAATTTTTTGCAAATTTGAAAGTTATTTCTTTTACATAAAATGGTAACTCTCTAAGTTATATAATACAGCAAATTTTCTGGTTGTTCAAATGATATATTGAGTATTATAACTATATACACTAACCTCTTTATCATTAATGTACCATCGTAGTTCTGCAGGAGGATGACTTTTGATGGCTGTGCAGTTGACGTTCACCACGTTTCCTTCTTGATATCTCAGGCGGCCACCAGTGATTGTGGGTCCATCCTGGCTTGCAACTGTCACAAAGTTATTATTAATGACGTCATTATTAATAATAAATAACATAATTTTCACTATTACAATAAATACAGACAATTTAAATAAGCAACAGCATTGGAAATCCAGTACTTTAAAAAGTGCAAATAAATTCACATGCATGTTAGAATTATTAAAGAGTTCTTTTAAATCTGTCAAGTGGAAGTGTTCTTCCATTGTTATAGATCAAACATAGAGTGGGTTGAAATTAAATCGTGATTGATGTACTCATCAAAATATCATGGACCTAATTTATTGCACATTACAATAAAATATTCATATTTTCATAATAAAGTTTTCTATTTATCTAAAATTGCCACCCAGGTCTGATTTTCTCTCAATTAGTCAAGAATTTCCTTTCAATCAGTAAGCTATAGTACTTAAATAAAAATACAATTGAAATCGAAATTTTTGTAAAAACTTCGTAAACCTTTTTTTTTTGTACATTATGAGAAGATATTATTATTTACAAGATAACAATGATCATGTTTGGTTTTATTCAGTCAAAAATATTTTAAACATTCTGTGTTGGTAATAGATTATATTAAAATTACATTTTAATTATATTTTTTATTTTAATATGTTAAGGGTATCATTTTTATTAGTATATGTTAATGTCGTTGGATCGAATTATAAACAATAGTGACATTTCTAAAAATTTGTAGTTTTTATTATATAGATAATTATTTTATAAATTAACATTTAATATTTCGATTTGAATCAGTCAATCATTTTAACACATTCAAAGTTGTTCATTTAATTATATTAAACATGTAAGCCTGCATTTAATACTATGTGAACTTCCGAATCAATATTAAAATTTTCTTACTATTTTTTAATTGTCAATTACCAGAATACATTTTCTCTTTCTCGTTGTGATTTATGTATTTGTAGATATACATTTTTTTATGATATTGATAATTCAATAATAACAAATATATATAAATAATATATAATTGTTGAAGATTATATCATTTTCACAAGTTAATAATGCTTCAAATTCTTTAAGAAATAATTTTTTACAATGCTCTGTAGAGTAGAAGGTCCTTGGGTCAATTGTAGTATAGTTGGTCAATGGGAAATGAGTGTTTCACTTTTTTATTTTTCATGCCCATCAACCAGGGTCAGTAATCGAGTGTTTTTCATATTCTTTACCTACAGACACGTGAATTTGGCTTACTGTGCATTAATAAATCCTCAAGGAAGTTTATAATGTGTGGTAAATATAAAAGTCTTACGACAATCTTTGCGGTTATACCGTCCAATTAATATCATGAGCGAAATTTAATATTTTAAACTTATTAAAGTCAAAATTTAGAATTATATCAAAATTACCGTTCATTAATTTGAAATTTGCAGAGCTTAGATACTTTTCCTGAATAAAAAATAATCTGTTAAGAAATCATTGTTAATAACTTGAATCTGAGCTCATCAGATAGTTCATAATATTCTTACATCAAAAACATGAAATTTATTGATAAAATATACAATATATTTCCTAAAATAATACAGTACATGGATAATAAAATTAAGGGAAATTATACAAATGTTTTTTTTTTTAAAAAGCAAAGTTTGCCTGATTTTTTATATTGTAAGTATATAAAACTATTTTTTACTTAGCTTTCACATTTTTAATATTTCCAATTATTATTTATAATCGAGTGTGAAAATTACAGCAGTATAAATTATGACTCCACTTGAATTATCCTTAATTATCTTGACTCCACTTGAATTATCTTGAGTATGCATAGTTTAGCTTGTTAAATACGTTCGAATAAACTTCAGAGTACACGTTAAGGGGTTAATGAGTTTATAATTACAAACTACATTATAATTATTAATTAATTCGCAACTATGTTATGTGATATAATTATATAATAATTCAACATAGTTGAAAATATATTTTATAATTTTACTATACTTCATGAATTATATGTCATAAAAAAAAAACACAAAATTAGCCTCTATGGAAACTTTGTCTCCGATAACAATAATGTTCATAATCACAACATAGTGTGAACACTTCATTTACCTTACATATTTAATTCCGTTAATTTCATAAGATTTAATGTTTTATTTTCCTAAGAACGCACATTCATACAATATTTCCTCTTAAATCATATGTTACCATTATATATTTACAATATATTAAGTGATTAACCAAACTATTAAACAAACTAATAGATTTTAAAAGCTCTTAAGCAAACAGGTGATATTTTCATAATTGATATTGCAGTTAATGACTGTAGACAGCCGTCAGCAACACAGCAGACAAAACAAATACACTTTCGTGTAGTATTTGCATTTCATTGTTGTAGAAGCTAGAAGTATTTAATGAATATTTATTCAGCACTTAAATAAATCTGGTGTTATTTTTATAAAGTGGCGCCAAATAAATACTTCGCCAAACCCAATTAAGAATTTTAAATAAATGGTGTTATATATATATTCTCTCTCGTGAAAAATATTTTGAGAAAACGAGGAAAGTTAGAAATGAATTAAGCAATAACTCATTCTTTATTCGAACGTTAAGTTAATTAGGAATTATTTGGAATAAATTAAAATTTAATCATTGATAATAGAATTAAAATGGGGTAATAAAAATAAATCGTAAAAGACATCCATTTAATATTATAGAAGTATAAAAAGAATTGCATATTTTAAGTCGAACTTAAAATGTTGTAATTCACCTAGAATTAAAAGAATTATTCCAAATATTAGCTGAAATGAGGAAAAGAGTGTTATGCAGAGGAATCTAGGTAAAGTGTGTTGAGAAGATTTACTTTTCAACACACTTTACCTTACTTATAGAAATTTTAGAAAAGTTTTACTTTCTTAAAATTGAATCTTTTTCATGGTATGACTATTATAATAATATTTAATTGGTATGGCTTTTATGGTAATATATTATGATTTTTTATGGTATGGCTATCATCAACTAATACTAAAAATACCTGATCAAGAGGAAACTATTTTACTACTTTTCGGAAATTCAATTTATCTTGTCTCCAACAAGACGCTTGTTTTAGTATGATACTAACTGTAAAAAGTAAACTAGTAACAGTAACAAAAGTAAACTACTCGTGACTTAATTTATTGTACAGCAAGTTAAAATTATACCTAAACTGGGGGAGCGAAACAAATTCATAATTATTGTAAAACTCTATATTTCTTGCCTTAGTAAAGACTTATTTTAATAGATCTATAACGAATTTAATTGTAATATTATAACTTATATCAAGGCAAGATATTCTGATCAATGCCGTGCTAGAAAAAAAGGTTTGTAGTTGCTCCTAAGCTCAGTATTTTTTGCCTATGACAAAAGAGATTTGAAATCGTAAAGTAACTGATTGCAACATAAATAGATACAGGGCAGAATATTTTGCACATTAGCCAAACAAGGAAAAGTGACTTCGCAATCGTGTTATTCCATATTTCTTATCTTAGTCAAGAATTTTTCGTTTATATTTACTATATTTACTAATAGAAATTATTAAACTGAATAGTGCTCTGGACAAAAGCTGAACAAGTGAACAAGTTTCACGATTACAGAATTCAGTATTTTTTAAAAATACAACTCTTGTATGAAATATGAGTATCATCTTATTTTCAGACCCTATGAAGATAAAACTGTGACAAGAGTCTTATCTTTGTTATGTTATTACCAGTAAACTAATTGCAGTTGAAATTTTAAAGTGACAAGTTATTTTCAGCAATTATCAAACTGGAAAAAATCCACCCTTCTTAGATATGTCCCCATATTTTCATCGATGAAATAATTTTCTTGGTAAAATTATTTTAAATAATTTAATTGTGGAGTAAAAAGTGCTATAGAGGAACTACCTTTTTAATTTGATGTATGCAAAACTACAAGTTTTTAACGTTATTTAAAAATGTAAAATTAAAACGTTATATTTAATTGATAAATTTTTAATAATTAAACAAAGTTAACTAAATCAGAATCAATATTCGGCATTTAGATCATACTAAATGTAAGTACTTTTCATCTGAATTTTTGTGGTTTTTTACCTCTAAAAATACTATACCTAAAAAGTGTTTGCACAAGGCATGGATTTTAAGTTCGATCAAACTTATAAAGTGTCTCGAAGAACACTAGTCTTAAATCAGTGCTTTCTAACTTATCTTAAATTTGATAAAAAAAAAGTTCTAAATTATATTTGAATGCATAATATTTTTCAATTACTGAACTTTTAAAATTATTTCATGAATTGCTAAATATGTATACAGCTTTATATTCTATCAAATAAGTTTGTTAACAACAAATTGATTATAATTGAAGAGCTGTCAGGAATATTAAAATACTTGAAAATTAAAACACATTTAAAACTCAATAATTTGTAGCTTTTAAGCTACAAAGTATTGAGCTTTTAATTATTGATATTAAAATTTAAAATCTTATTTATTACGAGACCACATAATAGTGTTTTTTATTATTATAATATATAAATTACATTAATATTTTCATTTTCTAAATTACATTTTTTTATAAAAAGATGATTTGATAGTTTTAATCCTAAATACTATTTAAGCAACTAGTTTTATTTTACGCTGCATTTAAAGGAGGAATTTCACCAAGTCTTTGCTAAGAAAGGATTTAAATACAGTACATATCTTTACTAGGCAAATACAAACACAATTAAGGAAATGCAATGATAATGCAGTTTGGATTCATCGTAGCAAAATGTAGAATTATAATGTTTAAAAAAGAGCTTCTTGTGTAAACAATAAATGTGTTTCCCTTTTTTTCTCAATATATAGTTATTAATAACAATATTTGAATAAGTTTTCTTATAATCATATTTCTTGTTATAATGTATAATATTTGTCAGGAATTATAGAATTAAAAGTAGTTTTATCGTAGTTACTTGCGTGATTCTCTGCTATTTTGGCTTTGTTGGTGGCAGTGATTTCACTTTTGGTTGTCGTATATGCTTTGGAGATGTATGCCCTGCAAGTCAAAGTTAAAACGCCATTTTTGAGGTGAGCCGGTACCACAACGAATCGGAGACCCAGCATTGAACTCAGCAAGCCATCAGGATGCTTCAGAGGAGATAACCGGGTGATTAGTTGCTGAGGTATCTGAAATAGGAAGAAGAAAAGGATGTCAACATGATTATAAATCAATATCTAACATGAAGGATACACATCTAATTCGATACATCTATATGACGACATGATTTTCTAATCTGAATAATCTATGAGTATCTAATCGAATATGAATAAAATATATAATCTAATCCAATGAAATCATGATAAACATTTAATCTAAACGGTATAAGCTGACTCGTTGGTGAAGTGTCTGTAAAGTAGAAAATAATTCTTAATGATATCAAAATGATCATATGAATATATAATTTAAATGATATTACACCACATGCTTCCCTGTACCTAGCTCAGATTCCAGTTAGGTAGAAGAAGCCACGTAATTTAGAAGAGCAGCTGCCAAGCAGAAGACACCCTAATATTTGACATACCATCCCTTAGAAGTATAATTTTACTTGGAGAACTTTGCAAGTATTTTGAAATACAACAAAGTAACAAGGACATTTGAGATGATGTCCTGCTTTCAGTGGCATTCAGTGTCAACTGAAAGAACCTTGTGAATTCTTAGAACATGCTATATTTAAGAAACGGAATTTTTACTCTGAAACTTAGAACCACAAACTAAAATTACATAAATATATTATTTAAAATTTTGAATAAAATTTACTTAGTAATCCATCATTTTAGTTATGATGTAATACGAACCAATGCATATATTCTTAGAATACACAATAACTGCTACAGAAAGTCCAATAAAAATGTTTATAAAAAGTTAACGTGCAACAGTCATTTTTATTTTTATATTTATTGAAAAAAGTTTTAAAACAACAATATTTCTATTAAATTCAAAAAGATATTTAACATTTCAACTCTCACTGTGTGATATGAAACTCGTAATGGTAAGTAAAACCATAGTCTACTATAATACTAACAGCGCAAATGGATATTAAACCTCAATATAAGTTCCTGTCTGGAAAACTAGATGACCTCGGTTAAAATTACCAGTTAATTTAATAGTACTGTTGAACTTGTTTTCTTTCATGGCATTTTCTCATGAATTAACTAAGGGGTGCTTCTAAATTATACACGAGACAGAATCGGATAATTATGAGTTTGCGGTGAAGGTTTATGGCGCTGATTATCGGTGCGGTATAATGACTGCAGAAGGTTGCGACGCGAAATTTAAGTTTCGTTGATCTGTTTATCGTTCAGTTCACGCGTTCATTGAACGCGAGTTTTATCGAATATGATTAAATAACATTCATACAAGATGTGCAAAAGAAAAATTTTATTAAGATTAAAATTTAAAAGAATTTTACTGATGATAACTTGTTTCATAATTGCTTAGTAAGATTGAATGATACCTGATTGAAAAAAATATAAAAATCAAGTATATATATAATGGTATTATTGTATATGTTTAAAAAATATTGAAGTTTTTTATTTCGGCGAATTAGATCCTTAATTATTAACGGGTCGTAATAGTTTTTTACAGATCAATTTATTTCCATTGTCTGAGTAACTACAGACAGAGCGCTTTAGCTTGTTAAGAAAATTTTGTTCATTTACTTGCATGTTTGTATTAAAAAGCAATTCTTTAAATATGATGCATCGTAAAGGAAGGTGTCCATGTTTATTGGATCTGCCATTTTGCAAATTAAGAAGCTCAGAAACTACCGCAAAGATTCTAATGCGATGGAAATGCTCAGACAAATTACCATGATCTGTCAAAATAAGAAATTGACCAACCCTAGATTTCTTAATCAACAACTTTTAATAGTTTTTTTTTCTGTTTATTTTTTGTGCTCATTAACTTTAAAAATTAACTTTTAAGAGTTCTCAATTTACCTTTTTTAAGTTCATTGCATAAGCATGGATGAATAGTGTATTAACATCACTGCTATCATTTCAAGTTAGACTTTAATGACACAAATCGTACTTACATGCATGGTATTAGAAAACTACTATGGAAAAGTATCATGTAACTCTAATGACTTGAGAAATCGAAAACATGTAGTATGACCAGAAATTCTAACAGGAAGGAATCAATTTCAGGGATACATTATTAAAAATAAATGGCTTATTACACATAAATCATAATGGGTGCATACATATGTGTCACTTATGTATGCACCCATTTTGAGGTTATTAAGTGCATGAATAAATATCTTACAAGTGCATTAAAAATATAAATATTTACAGGATTAAAGCAACCGTTGAGCAGATTAATGTATTATTGTATCGATATCAAAATCTACTACTAGAAATATGCCCGCTAGAAGGTTCACCATTTCGCACAGAATCATGGGAGAAAAATCGGCAAGGGGATAATCAAGTGATAAGATAATTATGAACCTAGATAATGACTATTTATATGTCCGTTTTATAATTTTACCCTGACATTTCAAAATTTGGTAGAGCCAGATCACTCAAAAGTTATGGAGTTGTAATAAAAATTGTAATATGGACTGGTGCCATCAAGTTATTCAAAACATGCTCTATTTAGTATTACGTTGTGCAACTGATGCGAAAATTGGTATCATCAAAGCAAAATCATATTCTATTAGTGTTCTTTTATCAAGAAAATTTTTAGAAACAAGACATGGAGAAATCTGTAAGAGAAACAGTAGCTAAATAAGAGGTCCATGTTTCTTACAGTAATTCTTGACTCAAATAACCGGTCTCAAAAGCTTTTGCTGACAATGGATCATATAGTAAAGATGCGACTAAGTGAAACTGGGATTGGGAAAAGAGGAAACAGTGTTATACGAGTCTGAAAGAATCTTCTTGAAAAAAATAAGATTTTGTCAGTGTCAAATCTTGTAAATCTAGGATATCGACTGATTAAAAACAAAAAAAAAAGCTCTATGCCACCCGATATTTTATCAAGAAAACGCGAGTACAATGGTTTTAAGTTCGGTGAATGTTGCCTTTAATCCACATATGCTTTTTCTAAGTATTGAACATATTTTCATGAGAATATGATTTTTATCGAAAAGAAGAATTTTAGATTTAATCAATTGAACATTCATAAATGCATAATTAAGAAAAGTAAAACATGGTTCTTTTTTCCAGCTACAGTAATTGGATGTTTTAAAGATAAAAAGAAATACATAATTCAATGATACACCAAGTACATTGTTTGAGAGTTTGATATACTTTACAAAAGTACCCCATCAAAATTTGAATTTTCCCCCAAATCATTAAAAATATTTTTATATATATTTTATTTAAATATATTTCACATATGTTGAATTCAGTTGCAGTCACTAGATGTTTTAAATGTTTTTAAAGTTGGGAACTATTAAAAACTTTTTCAATTGTTTCATTTATCTGTTCCTTGTTATTTTATAGCAAAGGTACCATGTGCTTAAGTTAGAGATTTAATTTCGGTTCACAAATCCCACCAAATAACATTTCATTTGCAAATTCCTTTATAAAATTTTAATCTTGCTGCAGTGATTAAATTCCTTAAATATGATAAGTATATAATACAACTTAACAGAAAATATTTAATTTTTCAGTCAGTGCCTTGAATCGAAGCTAGAAATCAGTTCATAAATTTCTTTTACAATCTGAATGTCCGTTGATTAATGCAGTCCAATATACCTTATATAAATTTTGATGTTATTAGTTAAAAAAAGAAGTTGTGCTTTAAAACCACTTATCCTTAGGAAATATTTCTGGTTAATAATACAATATCATTACATTTTGTAAAGTTGGGAATCATGGTATAGGAATATTTTTTTCACACAGATTCTAAAACATTCATGTCTATCCAATCTAATCAACATTTCATATCCTAGAAGAATCACGCTTTTTAGAAAATGATATTCTGAGTTTGAGTCCAGTCACAAGTGAACAATGGAAGATAGTTGTTGCATTCCTTCTTTCTATTACGTTTCCCTATTAAATTGGTTTCTTAATGGCTGCTCTCTCTCCCCAGTGACCAAATTGTGACAGAATGTGATTTGCAATGCATCAAATGTCAATTTGAAGGACAAAGTCGAATGATTCGGTACGACAAATATTATTATTTTAAGCATATTAGGTCCTGTTTGGTGTGTTTTTTGTTCATTATTCATTTTGCACCCAAAGTCTAATTAGACACGACCTTAAATTTATGAAGTGAATTTCGAGCTTCTACAAGCAACCATAATAGAGTTGAGACTTGAACCCATGAAGTGTGAAAATGAAAGTCAGAGTGTTAAGCATTAGGCTGCCGGCATGGTTTAAGCACATCGAAAACTTAATACCTTTAGACATATTTTGTTGAATTTTTTTGGATTTAATGAAAAGTAATCATTTTTCACAAGGCAGGATGTCAATAAAATTCTTAACTCTTCTGCAGATGTATATGCAACAATCAAAGTGAAATCACTCGTTCTTAATCCTGATTAATCATTCTACTGTTTATTCTTGGTTATTCAACGAAGGCCGCAATGATAGTTAAGACCTTAAAATAAACTCGTACTCAAAAACCACAATGAAACCTTAGTTCTAAATATATTGCACCATAAATGTTTGTATCTATACAAAATAAAGTAAATTCAGATATTGTATTTTTGCAAATATTTAATTTTTTTAAATTTATTATAGCAAAAAGTAAAATGGAAAAAAAGTAAAACTGCTGTTGATATTCATTTTTGTTATATCTCCCATCCGCTGTATAGTCTTATTATATTTAAGTTATAAAATTTAATTTTCATTATACATGAGAAAATAATGTAAATTTTAATCAAATCATGATTGTTTAAAAGACTGGATAAAATATGGCAAAAATGTATGATAATGACAAATGTTAAACTCAAGAATTTCAGTGATTAAATAAGATAAAGATCAAAATTGATATGACCTGTATTTTCCATAAAGCGAAAAATGCGAGCCAATAAACGATGCGACTGACATGGATATTAAAGAATAATTCAGTAAAAATGTAAATGCATCGCATTTTTATAGAAAGATCATTTATCGTGTATGATGAAACTGCTTTCTTTTCTTAGCTTTATATTATATATTTAAAACATTGTAACAACATGAAAGAAAACATTTAGAGCATCTTAATATGACGCATACCGATTTCATTATCTCTTAAATTATTCTTTGCTTTTACAGATTTGAATATTTTTTACATCATAAACTTTCAAATTACAAATATATCAACCACTCCATGTTAAAACAAGCAATAGAATTTTACTTTCCTAACAGTCCTATAGTTTACTTTATTGGTAAATAAAATGTCTTAATGTTAAATCGATCTCTAACAAACAACTGATAAAGATTTTAGTATATCAAATATAAACCTTTGTGTGTCTGATTATTTCTTCGTTTGAAAGAAGCAATTGTGACACGAGTCCTGCAAGTTAAATCCAGAAGCCCATAAAGCCAGCTGAATTTGAAAACAAGGCCAATAATAAAAAATTAATTTATGTCTATAAATCCATTCATCCAAAACATTTCGCAGTTCTGATTCGACGTTTGCATTTTTTTTCTCTTCACTTCTCTAAACAAACAATCCACCAGTGTTTATGGTACAGAAAACAAAATAAAAAGAAAATCGACAATTCAGCGATTTAAATGCGCATTCTCAGCAGAAAGGAAAAGAAAACACCCCTCCTGGACTACCCCCTTTTCTTCTTTATTCTTTGTAAATATTTCTCTGTGAATTGTTTTATTTCTTTAAAAATGTCCCGCCGGAGAATACTCATGCGCAAACTGAGTGTACGTAGCGGACCAATAGTTTTTCCTAACCTTCCGGCTATATTGCTAAAGTCCCTTTTTCTCGATCCATCCACCCCTGAGTCTCTCTCGATTCCTTTTTACCCATACCTCCACTTACTACTTTTTTTTTTCTTTATATTCGCGGAATATAATATTTTGAATATTTTCGGTCACATTTCTATCTTTAATTTTTTTTTTCTTTCTGAAAAAGGAAGGAATAAAGACAGACGCGTAGATCTGGCCGAAAACAAAATTGAATTTTTGCTTCATAGAATCAATATTTTTTTTTAGCCTTGGGAAAAATGCCTCAAGTGAGTGGAGAAATCCAGTAAAAACAAAAAAAAAAAAACTTCCCTCTTTCACTGTTACACGGGATATTCTTCCTCATTTTTTTGTTTTGTTTTCTCATATTTATATTCTCTCTTTACCTCCTACATTTCCATTGTTTAGAATTCCTGTCGGTGATAGGCGGGCGATACCTTTCATTTTTAAAACTTATAAACTTATTTCTTTCAATTGAATTTTGTTTTGTTTCTTTTTTTTTCACAAAAGGGACCTTTCGTCAAAAATGTATTTATCATTTTCTTCAGGAAGCTTAGCTCCAGGGAAGTCCAGTTTTTAGATACTTCAATTATTTGGCATTCGACAAAGTATTATTGTTTTCTTTGAAATGTTTTATTATTATTGTTCTAAAAAAAGTGCAAAAAATAAAAGTTTAAAACGAATTTAAATCAATACATGTATAAAAAGCTTGGTACTTGTTTGTTGATTTGATGCTACATTATTTTCTCAGCAAAGACATTAGAATTTAATAAAAAATAATGTATTATGTTGATGCTTGAGTATTATTTTGATAAATCAAATTTTTTTACATTAAAATATTTTTCACAAAAAACTATGTATTGTGCAAAAAAATTAATTTCAAAAATACCTTAAGTATTTAAAATAGATGAAACTTCTAATAATATGTAAAAAATATCATTTTTCAAATAAAATTGTAAGCAATGATTTTTGGATTCTGTCATAAAGTAAACCAATCAAAATGAATTTACATATATTGTTATTTTACATAAATGTATCACGTTGTTTAGCTATTGAAATTTTTTTCATATTTGTTTAGAAAAACGAATAGATGAAATCTTGTTTGAGATAGTTGACTATCTCTATACTTGTATGTTGTTTAAGAAGAGAAAAAAAAACACTGATATTGTATGTAATACTGTGGAACTGATTCGGAACAAATGAAAATAATTTTTACTCTCGTGTTTTATAAAAATGTAAAGTATTCGGACATTGCTTTTGTAATTTACTTCTTTTCCATAAATTAAAATAATATAAGGGCGATAAATATTTTGAAAGTGAAAAAAGTTGAAGAATACAGAGATCATATTTAGCTTAATGAATTGGTTTATCTTCACTAGAGTATAATGTAATTTTGAACCTCACATAACAACATGCAACAAATGTACTTAAAATCAGTATTAAATTCATTTAATTTTCAATCTTATTCTACGCTTAAGTGCCGCAAATTATACTATATACAATAATTTAGGGAACGATTTGCCCATTTAGCATTTATATGCGATCTGGTTTTGATTACCATTAACCAATAAGTACCTACAGAGTCTTTTGTGGATTTGAGAATGATTAACTGCGGAACTAATCAGTCGTCAATGTAATGCCTTTAACTTATTATTTTTTAAAAACAATTTCTTTTGTAACATTTTGTTTCAAAATTCAATTCTAAACTTCTCCAAAAATACTTGATTTTTCAAACTCAAAGTTAAAAAAAAAATAAATAAATAAATAATCAAGACTGAAATATCTCAAATATCTTACCATCTTACATAAAAAATATCTCTACATCAAAGAAGTAGAGATTGAAACACAGATCTGTTTAGAAAAAAAGAGAGCTACGCAGAGGTTACAGTGAAGCAACAGAAAAAAAATACCATTACACAGCATAGATGTTAGCTTAATAGTTAAAAATATTTCTAATATACTTGCACGCACAGGCCTTGCTTTACTGTTTTAATTAATATGATTTCTTTTTTATAAGTGTATCGAATATAAAAAGGAAAATTCGGAAAACTCCCAATTTTCGTGCCAATATATTTTATGTATAGATAGTAAAAATACAACACCCATTTTATATTCCACAAAGGAAAAAGCTCTATGTACTTCTTTGAATAATGTCTCTTTTTTGAGTTATATCGGATTGCATTTAATAAATCATAACTGGAAATTTCCCTACAAATAAACATGACTCTGTCAGAAAATCATAGTGATTCTACAAAAACAATGCACTGTCATCATGCATTATACAATATGACAGAAATACAAATTGTAAAGTTTTAATCTTAAATAATTTTAATTATCTAAAGCATATTTGTTTTCTTAGGTTGTTTTGGATGGTGATTCGTATTCTCGTTTGAAAGCAAGAAAACCAGAAAAACCCATCAGTCATGCTGAAAAATATTTATATAGAGTGCAAAATTTTAGCATCAAGATATTTAGTTGTTCAACAACACTTAGGACCAGAACCGAGACCTACCAATGCAACGAGCATGTTCCTACCACTGGGTTATGATTCACCTCAAAAATATTTGGAAAATGTATCTAGTAAAAAGCGTAATATCCAGTATCTGGTATAAAATTTTTGTAAACATCTGCACTGATATATTTCCCTTTCCCGGTAACTTTTCATTAACTATAGGACATATTCATGTAGTGGAAGAGT
>JAPDSC010145808.1:25749-41062 GCA_026290005.1 Latrodectus geometricus
CCTGCCTTAGGTGAGAATCGAATTCTTGGAGTATTGAATTAAGTGAATTATGTGTTAGCATTTTTGTTCTTAACAAATCATGGATATAATTCACAGTGAGAAAAAAAAATCCTGTTCATATAAATGAAGAAACCCAATATTTTCCAAAAACGTACACAATGTTAAACTTTTTTGAAATGGAGTTATTTATCTTTTAATATCCTATTTTTTTAAAAAAAATTCAATTATTATTTAGTAATCAAAAAATATTATTTAATCCTTCTAAAAACACTATATATTTACGACTGAAGAAAACACTAAGCTCAGAATGAATGAAAATACGAATGGTATTCCTAACTGGAAATGAAAATGATTTTGAAGATGATTTTAAACTAATCACTATTAAATTTCACGCAATTAAGAAATTTTCATCTCAAATCATAAAGTGCATTCCCATTTCTATGAAATGCATTTAAATAAATGATACAAGTTTAAGAAAATAGGAAAATTATCTTTTAATTTCAATAAATTACAATATAATTCTATACCATTTAATACAAATTTAACGTCTCTTAATTTGTAATATTTTTTCCGTTATTTCTATAAACTAAATATATAAATAAATGTTTATTTTTTAGAAAATATCTGAAATAGTGTACATATCTTTAATCAATTATACTTATATTTGAATTAATATAGCGATAATTTGTTTTCACTAATTTATAACTGCATTATATTTTTAACTGGAACTATATAAATAAGTGATATACATTTTCTTTATAATATATAAAAAGTATCTTATATTTTTCTAATTAATATTGCTATGAACTAACCTATAAATAATCATTATATATGCTGCAAAGCATTTTATTTTACTTTTAAAGTGCTTTTAAATAAAAGCAAACACAAATAGTGATTTTAAGTGTTTGAAAAATAATAAAAATATATATAAATCATGAATGTATCTATCATTCAATCAGCTTACATCAAATTATATTAAGATATTTTTATGTAAAGTTATATTTTTTATTTGGCAATAAACCTTAAAAATGCAATGTTTTAGTCAAAATTTCATTTTGCATAACTGGTAATAATGCAATTTATAATCATCAGATTAAATACATTTTTTCAACCAATTATAAATACATTTGATATGATATAATGTAAATTTCTTATATTTCTAGTTAATGCTTTAACTGTATTACATTTTCAATTACAACTACAATGTACCTAGTTTTCTTTGCAATTAAGTGAATGTATTTTATATATTTGAAGTCCATCAAATTAAAAGAGAACACAAATAAAGTTCTTAACATATGAAAAATAATACATTTAAATTATTATATTTTCCATTCAAAGTTTATAACAAATTATTTAAGATTTTCCTAAACTAAGTTATATAATTTTTTATTTGGCATTAAACCTGCAGAATGATATAATTTTAATCGAATTTTCCTTCTGCAGAACTTGTAACAGTGTAATTTAATCTCATTAGATTAAATACGCGTTCAATGAACGGCATGAAATGAAAGATAAACAGATCGACGAAAACTTAAATTTCGCGTCACTACCAGCAACAATCATTAAACCACCCTGATAATCAAGGCCGTAAACCTTCACCGCAAGCTCATAATTATCCGAGCTGGTCTCTTGCAAAATTTAGAAGCACTCCTTAGTTAATTCATGAGAAAATGCCGTGAAAGAAAACGAGTTTAACTGTGCCATTAAATTAACTGCTATTCGTAACCGTGGTTGTACAATTTTCCTGGCAAGAGCAGGTTTTGAGGTTTATTAATGCGTTTGCGTTGTTGGAATTGTAGTGGTCTCAAGTTTAAAATAGTATATTGGATATACCCTTTCATATAGCAAGATGGGTGATCTGTTAAGTTTTAGTTTGTAGCATATAGAATTGAATATAGTGCAGAGAATTGAATCTAAAATATAATATCGATTGTAATAGAATTAAATGTATGGAAGCTGTAAATAATTGTTAGAGAAATATTTGTTTGAGTTACATGTTATGAAAACATTCAATTTCAGTAAAACCCCCCTTTTGATAAATATACAATGCATTTTAGGAAATAGATTGTAGCTATAATTAAATCTCAATAAACATACAAATTATTGTTTAAATCATTTAAAATGTTACCGTAAAAATATTTTATCTTGCTAAGAGATAAAATTGTGCCTGTATTTTTATATATGTTATTAGAAAATCAGATGGCTTGAAAGTCAAAGTGAATGAAATATGAAATTCTGTTCATTTAAAATTGCTATGAACAACTCAAAATTTTCTATAAGTAGTTAAAATATTTGGATAATGATGCAAAACATTTTATTTAATATTATTCACATTATGTTGATTTTAATTCTGAATACATTCATGCCATAAAATTTTACATGTATTTTTTCACATAATTAAGAGATAAATGTTTCATAGAATTTTGATTTGGAAGCAATCGAAATATATTAAATTAAAAATAACTAGCAAAATCTATGTCGAGACGCATACCCCAGACAAATTGATCAAAATACGAATAATTTAACTAAGACTTATTAACTATAAAAATCAATGTAATGTGTATGAAATTTTAATTTATTCTAATAAGTTTTTCTGCAAATTTAATTCATGCATTTACGATTAAACATTTCTGAAATTTTTATAATTTCTATATAAAATGTAAATTAAAAATCCTCTGAGCTTTGTGATAAGCAAAATTTATAAATAATAATTAATGACCATTATGTTTTGTTTCTATTAATTTTTATTTGTAATTAAAAAAAATAAATTTTCATTCATACATTCAATATTATTCAAATTTGCATATTCAATAAGAATTTAATATGATTTATAGAATATTTATTCAACATCCTACAACCATCAAGATCACATAATAAAAATATGTTGTAAAAAGTATTAACGAATTCAATTGATAAGATCTAATAACTTTGTCTCGGGCAAGTACACATTTGTCATTCTGCCAGAAGTGTATGATCTAATCTGCATGTTACTCAACTAGGATCTTTTCAAGAGGAGAGCTAATTATTCGGAACGCACAGTTTAAAGAGTATTCTTAACCACTATAAGCTTCCAAGCTTAAGATGAGAATCAAACTCACAAAGTGTTGAACGAAAGGTTAGAACTTTAAACATTCGGCAGCTAGCTGGGCCAAAAGAGTAGGATAAGCACGAAAAGAAATAGGAGGGAAAAGTTTTAAAAATAATAGAATAATTATATAATAATAATTTTGTTGCTCAACAGTGACTTTGGCATACTATACTTTGAACCTATAATTAAAAGTGGATTCCGAGCCACTACAAACATTCATGCCCAAGATAGGATTTGGACCCTTAAACTGTTGAACCAAAGTCCAAATCAGTGATCATTCGGCTACCAGCTTGGAGGTGTGGTGAATATGACTTGTCATACAGTCACAACTTTGCACTAAGAACAACATAAAGTCAAAGAATATTGAAACTTGATAAATTGAAATTAATTCTGTCATGGATTTAGGGTGTACAACTTTTCTTCAGTTATTTGATATACAGACTGATAGAATGCAATTGAAGGTCTGAAGTTATCTCTTTTGCTTATATACCACTTATTCTTGCATAAGATCTCGAGACTTTTTTGACGGTACATCCTGTTTCAGTATGAAACCTCAGGAAAATAGGTTCAGACAGTGCGAAAATATATTTCCTTTCACCTTGAAAGAGGTGTAAATTAAAAAAAAAAATATGTGGATAACTAAAGAAAAACTGAATATTCAGACAGAATATTCCATCATGCATCACCTATTTAAAATGCAAATAGGAAAGTAAATCAAATCTTATAAATTACAAGAAATAGTATGTTATGTATTCACCAATTGAACGATCAAATCTATCATTTAAAACATGCATTATTTCAAAAATTTCTTTGCAGCGTGCCGATAAATATTATTAATAACAAAAATTTACGCTCAAAGCCCTTCGAGAATGTTCTTAATCGGAAATTATTTGGTTAAATCAGTGCTTTTGCAGTTATTTTAGGGAAAATAAATATGGGAAGAAACTTGGACTTTGAAGCATCACCACAAATAAACATTATCCTCTTTCAAAATAATCTGATGATACGATAATTTCTATCATTGCGTTAAACCGATAATTATTAGAATATGAGTTTCGTGCATAATATTTTAAAGCATTCTTTGCAATATTCACAAGAAAAGTTATAAATGTTAACAACAATAATGAAACAATTAAATTAATTGACATTTACCAGAAAGAGAACACATCACTCACTGCTGTTAATTCATGAATTTGCATTTTCCAAATGCTACATTTTCGGTTTCTAAATAAGCATTATAAATTACCAAAATACCAAAGTTTGCATGTCAGGACCATTTGAATAGTGGATATTTGGATATACAAATGTTCGAGTCTGTCTATGAAAATATAATATGTAAATTAAAGTTGTAATTTCTAACATATTTAATTATAACTAAGCATGTAATAGGGTGAGAGGAAAATTATTTATAGGAATACAGTTAATTATAATTTCAAAGTAGCCAGTTTCATGGACTGCTGCTTCTAGTTGAAGCACGTACATAACTTTTGGAGACAAATTATGAATTGGAAAATAAGTAATTTTAATTGTTTATTTCATTTTATTCAGAATGTTTTTCACAACAAAATGATATTTTTCCTCTGTAATCACGAACATATCAGCTAAGAACAAATTGAATATTGTATAAAGCGCTTTAGTTATGAAGTCGTAAAATATTAAATTAGATTCCTTTTATTCACCAAGTTTCAATACAATTCTTACTGTTGGCAAAAGCGTAAACACATAGGGTTCAATGAGCTAAAATGTTATTTTTTCGAAAATTGAAGACAATAGCATTGCGTGTTTTTATTATTTTTTTAACAAAATCCATATTGATTAGTGATAAAAAATCCGATGTTGTTATTATATTTTATGCTACCAGTTAAAGATAGATGATTCATTAAAAATGGTGAACGAATCACTCACGGCACTGTCCTTCATTAAAAAAAAGAAAAAAATACATTAACAAATAATAACTATTGCAAAGATATATAGATATGTATCAACGTGTCAATTACAATCTTAATTACTCATAAATAATGTAATTAAAATCTAGAAATAAAACATAGATTTTATTTTAAGTCTTCAATATCCTATAAGAGAGAGTTATATTCCTCTTTATGCAACTATTTTTACAATAAATTCCCAAACAAAAACTCAAAAACACACAGAATAAAGAATTTATATAGATGCTTAATAAAAAGCTAAATAATAGTTTGAAAAATATTGTTCCAAATAAATATTACAACTGAAATATTTAGAAAAAAATTAAGTATTGAATTAGCTAAATAGAAATTAAATATAAAATTAGAAATTAGATAGAAATTTAATTTGTTGTCATTAAATTATGTAATAATCCTTTTGAGAAAGACACCTTCTTTTGACAAGCATGTAGTCATTTTTATACCTGAATCAGCCGAAAATTATAATGCTTATAGCATCTGTATATATAAAATACAGCTTGTCTCCAAGTCCCTTTGATATTTTGACATAGTTTTAAGAAGTGTGTAATAATTCAGATCAGGGATATTACTTACTCCTAGACAGTGGTTTTAAACTACGTTGTTGTTGTCACTTATGAAATTTGGTGAAGCCAAGCGCACTCGTCAGGGACTGAGCGAATAAAGTCAGAAAGAGCGTCCTGCGTTTTTGAACTGAGCACTCCTCTAAGAGGTTGGAAGTATGACTTAGCTCATAGAAGACAACGCCATCTGGGTCTTTCAATTTAGAGGCAGGAAGCCAGAGAAGACCCAAGACCTGGCTCCTAACACCCCCAGAGGTATTAATGTTGGATGGGAACATGAAGGACAATTCGATCACAACATATTTTACGTGCCGCAGTCACCATTAGTGAACGCAACGGATCTTCGGATAAGCTGAAATTTGAACTCCCTACCTTCCGGTAACGAGAAAGATGGCCAAACAAACCAGCCCAAAGCGGCCCTGTTTTAAACTATTAAACGCTTGTCTGTACTTAGCTTGGCTTTGCATTTAACATAATTACGTATTCATTAACACTGCGTAATAACCTAGCTTTATAACTAAATTCATTTTGGTCCAAAATTACAGTATTTGATATACGTATTTTAATTATTATTATTTCAATTGGTAATTTTTATTCGTTGATACCATCCGTCAAAATGAAAAAAAAAACCTATTCTTGTTCTTAAACGAATTTATTCATTATTTTTTTAAACTTCCGCCATTATTTAGTTTATTGTAATGAATACTAAAATTTTTAAGATAACATAAAAACATGACGATTATTTTTAATAAGTATAAAATTTGTTGTCATATGTCTTATTTTAATTATTTGAAATATTTTACCTATATTTTATATGATAACAAATGTGAAATTGTAGTGACAATTAAAAGAAAATTGTAGAAAACACTTTAAAATGGTAATGCTGTTAAGCAAATAAAAAGGAAATACGGTACAAAATCATTAAAAATATTGACTAGAATTATTATAATACAGCTTCTTTTGTAACTAGGTTCTTTTTTAAACAACTGTTTTTCATAATTAATGGTCTGTTGAAAGCCCTTAATATACTTACATTTAACAATGCCTTTGAATGGAAGGATATAAAATTGATTCTATGACTTTTAAAAGATGATAAAAACATTTTTTTTATATTAACATTTTATAAAAATTGAATTATACAAAATATGATTTTGTATGATTCAATTATAAAAAATATGAATTTGTGTTTTACATAAATAAATTTATTATAAACATATAGGCATTTGGCCTAAACATATAGGCATAACATTTGGCATTTGAGGTTTATAACATTAAGCATATAAGATTTTTAATAACATTTAGCAACATTGGGGAAATAAATGTATATTAATAATAAAGCTTATGTATTTAAAATACTGGAGCTAAAACGCCAGCTTTAGCATATCATAGGTTAAACTGAAAAACAGGTACCAATGTTTGAATAAAAATAACATAAATTGCAAATTCTTAATATCGTTTACTTATTATTTATTTATTTATTACACTCTATTTACTTTTACTTATACATATATTCCCGTCTTACACTTTGAATTCAGTCTTACATATAAATAAGTTACAACAAAACCCAATGAGGCTTAATTTATTAAAATATTTTTAATTATGAAATCGAATAATGTATCGAATGTTTCAATCAAATATGTATTAATCGAATAATGTATTGGAATTCATTCCTGATCGGTGGATAGATGGAAAATGCGTAAGCGCATTTATTAAAATTGGCATGAGTATCCTTCGATATAAATGAAATAATAGTAAATATATACCTTTAGAAAAAAATCACAAATCCAACCTTAAATAAAAGTTCAATTAATAAACAAAATAATATTAATTTTATGTTGGAAATGTACTTCTAAATTACTTTGATGCAATATCACTCCATGTTACTCAATCACTTATCATTGAGGTATTTATCAATTTCGAAATGACAATTTTTAGTGTAGATATTGTACTACAGTAGAAGTCCGATAATCCGGCACGTTCGGGACCGGCTCGGTGCCGGACTACCGAAAATTCCGATCTATCGGACGGTAGTTATAAGAACAATAGGTTTATAATTAAACTACAAATACAGTATGCGAATACATACAACAAAGTTTATTTTACATTTCATATAATGTATGTACACGTACTGTAAAACATATTTCACTTAGATTTAAAAAAGTCACGAATGTCTTTTTGTTTTCTTGACTTTTGGCGTTTAGTTTAAAATTTATTACCGTTAATCTGCGCTTTAGGTCCCCTACTGTGCCAACCTGGCGATAAATACACCAAGCATGGTAAACCGGACGTTTTATCCCTAATGAGCTCTTTATGGCAGCCTCCGGAGGAAATAATTTGTAGCGCTTATTCGCGCATGCTCATTAATTGCTTTTTCTTTCAGCATTTTCATTGGTAGTTAATCAGTTTCAGTTTGAATAATCGGTCATTTTCATTGGTTGCTAATTAGTTAAAAATCGTATTCCATTATCACCATGGCAACAGCGTTCTTGAAAACGCGCCAAGTACGGAACCCACAGCACACTTTCGCCAAGTTGGCAGAGCAGGGGACCTAAAGCGCATTTTCACCTTTATTTCTAATGATATGGAAATCAATAATTTCTGAAGCACTGTAGCTAGTACTAGCCTCAGCAAAAGAGATAAACTTATTTAGTGATGCTGCAACTTCTGCCCAGCTGATTTTTCCTTTTCTTCCGTTTCGGCATCTGAGTCACTTTATTTAGGCTTAGGTTTTGAAAACATGGTCCCTTTGTGTACAGTTAGAACGAAAATCACTTTTTTTTATAAACAGTATTAAAAGTTACGTTTACTATTGACTAGCCGGCAGCTAATTGTTTCCGAACAATACCGAGCGCTTCCCGATGATCTCTAACTACCCAGAAAACTTCCGAATAGCACTCGAGCGTTTTTATTTGCTTTACAGACATGCTTTGGGAGAAAACCAAAATTTTTACAATTTTCCGGAGCGATGCCGGACTATCGGGCATTCCGGACTGTTGGATGCCGGATTAATGGACTTCTACTGTATATACAAATTATACAAATAATTAAATAAATCACAATTAATTAATAAAAATTAGTAAATGTATTAAATTGAAAAAAAAATTTGGCTGAAATATTTAAAATTTCATTTATGTCAAAAAGAAAAAATTTATTTAATAAAAAGATTTTTAGAGATAATTCAGTGATTTTATTAAACTGAAATAAAATTTTCTAAATTTAAATAAATTTTGATTTTTTTTCACTGACATTGATATTTCAATTACTATATTAGTATCTCAAGTCACAACATTTTTTGTAAGCAAAAAATGTTAACATTAAGTAGGAACATAAATTCTTGAAATTGAATTTGCCATAAAAATATAGTAAAAACTCCTAAAACTAATAAAAGGTAAAATTAGATATATAAAATCGGATATATAAAATTGCAATATAAACTGTAGAAGAATATTTACTTATGAAACATGAAAAAGGTGTATTTAAAACAAAATTCATTTATGTTGTTCAGTAGTATATAAATTATTCAATATTTTGGAATAATTGATATAAGATTTATTTAAATTAAACTAAAATATCAATAATTATTCCAAAATATCCAAAATATTTAATATTTAATAATTTATTTGGATATTTTTATTAATATATTTAATAAAAATGTCCAAATAAATTATTCCAAAATATCATCATAAATTTAATAAATAAGTTCAAAATTTTAAAATCATCAAATTTTCATATCGTGTTGTTTTTTTGTGTGTTTCTGTTCTTAACAGGAGAAAATGGAACAGTAAAAGACCGTATTTGTTTTTAAGATTCGAAACATCTCTGAAATTTTTCTGATCCCACAAAATTTAGGAACAACATTGTGGGTGATTCTCCCTGATATTCATTTTCATTTTCATCATTATCATTATTTTTCAAAGGCGTTATCTAGAATTTCAGCTGTATGACAGCATGTAAGACTCATCATGAAATTTTGTTGACTTCTGAAGTTTAAAGAAGCTTTCTCATGAAAAAAAATAGCTCATCTTAAGGATTTAAAGTCAAGATATCTTTTAAGAATCACAAAAATCCATTTGCCCTAATTCAGATTGGCTATTTAAAAGCCGATTATGATCTCTTAAAATTAACTTCCTAACAACGAATATTTTGGAATTTCTCCTTACATAACTGGTACTCACTAAATTAGAACTTGTGATAAGCGAATTGTTCTGTAAACAAGTAAGATAAAATTTGATTTCGAATAACATCTTACAAAAAATAGAACTTTTTTATCATGAAAATTTATGGAGTAGCAGTAATAGAATAAAAACTGAATTTAAATTTAAATACATATTTATAGTTTTATTAAAATTAAGGTATAAGGATGTAAATATAAATTTTATGAATCACAAAAATCCCGTTTGCTAAATCGAGATTGGCTTTTTAAAAACCAATTATGATCTCCAAAAATTAATTTTGTAACAACAAAGTATTTCGAAATATGTCCTTCATATGGTAACTCACTAAATTATATTTGATTACAAGCGAAATGTTCTATATACAAATAAGATTAAATTTGATTTAAAAAAATATATAGAGCAAAAATTTCCTGAGTGTAAGTAAAGAAAAAATTTGCTTATAAATGTACATATATATTTATATGTATATTCAAATCAGAATCTAAAATATCTGTCATTATTTATTTGTTATTAATTAAGCTATTAAACTAAAGTTAAATAACTTAATTTAATAGCTTTATTGATAACAAATAATTAACAACATTCTAGTCAAAACAGTTTTTATATTTACATTTTTAAATGAATGTTAAATTAATACTTAAGAATAACAATATCAAATTCAATGTTTGGAGAAAATTTGTGTGTTTGAAATCAAATCAAAAATGAAAAGTTTTACTGAAAAAACAAAAGGGATAAAATTATTTGGTGATAAATTATCTGTCACATAAGGCTATTAAGATTCTGAAAAAAATGTGGAATGTTCCGAATAATATTTAATCCATTTTATTAAACATATATGCATTAGATTTATGTATCCATTTCATTTGCTCTCATTATATTAAATGAGTATTCTCATTGAAGTAGTTGGAAATGAAATATCAACGGATCGATTATTGCTTTGGTTTAGGGATGTTGTCGAGACCAGGCATTATCCTCAGTCGATAATCGTGGTTACAACCCGTCACCACGAACTAACAATTATCGGTGGTGATCTGAGTTATTTAAAAGCACTATTTATTTTATTCATGAGAAAAGATGTAGAAGAGTGCAACCATTATTTACTTTAAATAGCGTTGCTCAAGTATTCTTAAAATTTTCCCAAGAATAGATTACACTATTCCTATCAGTGTAATCTATTTTTAGAAAGACTCGTTCCTAAGAATAGATTACACTGTTGGTAACATTCTGCAATGTAGAAATAGGCACTGTAATTATATATTTCTGAATAAAAATAGATTTTGCTTATATGTGTTTACTTTATTCTAAGGAAAATATAGACACCAAAATATTTGTATCTATTTTCAGAAGGTTGTGACTTAGATTTAGAATCAGAATAACCGTAGGTTATTCTGATACTAAAATTAATTAATACATTTCAATCGAGACTTATCATGGTTTTGTTGTTGTAGCTCTTGAAAGCATGGGGCCTTGGGTCTGAGCCCAGCCATTATTGAACAGCAGGAGATAAATGGTTACAATTCACTTTTCTGCATGCAAGTCTTTGAGGGTAGATGTTAGGTAGTTTTGCGGGTTTTCTCCCTTGTGACACTAAAAAAGCAATCCTGAAAAGTAATTTAAGTCTTGGATTTTAAAAATGCTTTACATCTTCATTTGATAACTAGGCTGTACATTTCGTGGTATACAATGTATTTCAGCCGTTTCTGTGAAATAAATTTTTGTATTTATCAATTTATTGTGAAATAAATTTTTATAAAACTTACACTTATAATCACTTGAAATTAATCTTTTTAAACTAAATTTATTATAATTTTTAAAAGTATATTTTCATTGAGAGCAATTTCCTTTCAGTACAACATTAATACTAACCTCAGTAAAAATTTTTCGTGTTTTTTGTTATTTATTTTAAATAAATGATTCGACATGCTTTACAACCTTACTAATTTACTTGCAAAAAAAAAGGTAATATAATTTCTTTATAAACTTGTCACATCCCCTGTCCAGTGGGCAGAGTGACTGACTGCGGGGGAGGATGTCATGGATTCCATTCCCAGTTAGGACATGAATGTTCCTTCTGTCTTTGTCCTTTCCTAGTATAAATGGAATGTGAATGGTTGCAACCCAATAAATGGGTACAGTAGAAGTCCATTAATCCGGCATCCAACAGTCCGGAATGCCCGATAGTCCGGCATCGCTCCGGAAAATTGTAAAAATTTTGGTTTTCTCCCAAAGTATGTCTGTAGAGGAAATAAAAACGCTCGAGAGCTATTCGGAAGTTTTCTGAGTGGTTCGAGATCATCCGGAAGCGCTCGGAATTGTTCGGAAACAATTAGCGGCCGGTTAGTCAATAGTAAACGTAACTTTTGAAACTGTTTATAAAAAAAGTGATTTTCGTTCTAACTGTACACAGGGTGACCATGTTTTCAAAACCTAAGCCTAAATAAAGTGACTCAGATGCCGAAATGGAAGAAAAGGAAAAATCAGCTGGGCAGAAGCTGCAGCATCACTAAATAAGTTTATCTCTTTTGCTGAGGCTAGTACAGTGCTTCAGAAATTATTGATTTCCATATCATTAGAAACAAATTTTAAGCTAAACGCCAAAAGTCAAGAAAATAAAAAGACATTCATGACTTTTTTAAATCTAAGTGAAATATGTTTTACAGTACGTGTACATACATTATATGAAATGTAAAATAAACTTTGTTGTATGCATTTGCATACTGTATTTGTAGTTTAATTATTAACCTATTGTTCTTATAATTACCGTCCGATAGTCCGGAATTTTCGGTAGTCCGGCACCGAGCCGGTCCCGAACGTGCCGGATTATCGGACTTCTACTGTACTTATGGCATGTGCGTACTGGGGAAGGCGGACTCCACACCAAATTATGGTTGGATTTGAAGAGTGGAGCAGCTGTCTCCATACTGAAAGCCTAACTGGCACAAGACAACAACATTAATATAAATTTGTTTGCATAACTAAATTTTCAAGAACGGTCTATTATTGTAATGTATCTTTTTGAATTAAAAGGATTTCTCGAACAATTTATAAGAAGAATATTGTTAAGTTAAATTATCATTGGAAGTAGTTTATCATTTTTTCGAAGACTCAAATATTTGATTTTGGATTTCACAACTCAATAATAACACTTTTTCTCTAAATAAACATTCAATTATTTTACATTTAGAATTGTTTCTAAATAAGATTCAATTTTTCAAAATCATATTTCATGTATCAATTTTCATAACTGTTTTATTCAACAACACGGTAAAAACAGTTATGAAAATTGATAGGAAACAGTATTGTCAAACTTGAAAAAGAAATTTCTTTTTTGATGTTTCGTGTTCGGTAAAAAAAGGATCAATATATCTTATATCATGTATTGTTGACTGGTAGGAACACTTTGACAAGGGGAATACATTTTCGATATAAACTTGTCAGCAAATAAAAATTGAATACGGCCAAAATCTTTTCTCAAATCAGAAACAAGATGCAACATATTTTCTTTTGTATATTTTGAAACATTTGCTTTATCCGTAGAAAAATTTGACTAGCAATCTTTCACACCTAACAATAGAAGTTAGATGGGGACAAAAAATACAAGAGCCTGCAATTCTCTATTTTGTCCCCTTTTTAATAGATTAGGTATTCACACACCTGACAAATGATTCAGCAAGTACGAGAAACACAATCCAAGCACAATTTGAAAGGAAATTTCATGTCTAAGAGAAGAAATATTTTTTATGTAAAGGCAGTTATATTGCATCAAAATGAAAATAAATCGTTGAAGTTTGTAAAATTTAATTACGATAAGAAAGTCAAAAGAGCTCACAAAACAAATTATTAAGCAAGTTTGATAACAATACAGTTTTAATTGTATCATATAAGAGTATAGTGTTTTGAGAATAATGTATTATTTTATTTGATATGCTGAATCAATTTTCTATTGATGATATATTTAGCGATTAGGAGTTTATATTAGATTGGGTATTATATAAATGCCATATCATGATGTAAATATTTAAAGTCTTTATTTTATACATAATTTAAGATATGAACGTTTTATTTATTGATGTAAATAGTTTTATATCACATTTTTTATATATGCACTAGAAACTTTTTGAATAATGAAATAGTTTTTATTGGAAAGCATAACGTAAAATCACTTGTCTCCTCAGTTTTGGTTTGTTCAAATATTTAATGTTTATGCAAGGTATTTGTATCATTTAAGACATTTAAATTTCAAAACAAACTTTATAAATGAAAAAAGTTCTTTTCTTTACTTTTAAATGCATTCATAAAATCTCGTAAAAAGAGAATTTTCAAAATTTTAGTTTATAAATAGGGATTATTACTTAAAATTAGAAAAATAATAAAATGAGATTTGAAATTAACATTCGTCTACGGTTTCATGTTAAAAACCCTCCACTAGTTTGCAAAATATGTATATTTGTAAATTAAAGTTTCGTAAAAAAGAACATCAACTATTTTACACTAAATTACAATGTATCAATTGAAAACCAATATAGAAATAGTCTGAAATTGATTAAAAACAATACTAGATTTGAAAATAATTTATTCAAAGAAAATTTTAAACTTACAATATTCAGATTAAATGTGAATCTTTGTGAATGAATGAAGTTTGAAGTTTTATGTATCTAATCCGTTTGTGATATATATGTATGTTTATGAATACCATAAACGCGGAAAATATATAATGTATCTATGCACAGAAAATCGGAAATGCATACGTTTCTCAATAGATAAGAGATTGCAAAGATAATATAATTCTCACTTACTTCTTTATCGTTCACGAGCCACTGTAAGAATGAGGGGGGTTTCGAAGGCCCGGACATGCAGGTGACATTCAGATCGTCAGCGATAGAATACCTCTGCCGAGCTCCTAGTATCGTTGGATTTCTGTCCGGCAGCACTGTAAAGAAGCAGACATTGAATAACATCGTTTTATTTGCATTTGTCATATTGAGCATTAAATACAGTTGGTATTTATAAATTATATCACTTCTGTGTAATCCATATAAGATAGATCATAACACTTTCAGAAGATACAGTTCAAAAACTTAATATACATGATTTTAGAGTTTATGCATCAAAAACTGTTTAAAAAATAAACTAAAGATAAAAAAGATACATTTATTTATTTGAGATGGAAAATGAATGTATTACTCATAAATTCCATATCTATATTATTCACAAATATTTTTGTGTATGTTTACAAACGCCAAAATAAATTGTGAATTCTTACAAAATAATAGAGCAAAACAAATAGAATAATACAAAAATATAATGTGTAAATCTCTAATAACAGCTTTATTTAACTGTACGTGAAGTTTAGTAGCAGTTCTTGCAAGGTGTTAAAACAAAATTAAAAATAAAATAACTATTAAATATTATTCAAAAATTTATTTAAAAGTGTATTTTCTTCACCTAAATACATTGTCGGTATCTGATAGGAAGAAAGATGGAGTTATCAGGAATTATAATTTAAATATTTTTTTTTCATTCGAAAGTATTAAATATATATATATA